>CM062809.1:75998778-76226278 GCA_031772625.1 Pinus tabuliformis
GGAACTTTTGGTTCTCTAAAAGCATGAAAAATAATCTGCAACTCCTTTGTACCTTGTCTGCATCACAAGCGTCCTGAAAAGTCTTGCTTCCATCACCTTCACCTTTGTTCTTCAGAGCCTTAAGCGATGAGCCGACACCTGCAACCTCTGCAATATGTAGTACACTGTTTTTTAAATTACATGCTTGAATTTCATGACCAACTAATGACCCAAGCATCCCATACTTTCCATGAGTTTATAACACATATTGGATGGTCAAATTTACATCAATATGGACGCAATACCCTAGCTACGAAAATAAGGCCAACATATCATTATTGCTCCAATAAGTGATGGAAAACACATCATCACTGCAACACATGATTTATAAAGATAAGGCCAAACACTATTTGGTTTGACAAGTGATGGAAACACGACATCACTTTCAGAGTTAAAATGCAACTCAAAATAAGACCAAACATCATTGTTGCTGAACAAGAGATGGAAAACACATCATCACTTTTACATTTTAAAATGCAACAAATGATTTACAAAAGCACGACCATGACAAGCTAACATATCTAGAAACCATTTTTCACTTATCGTTGTGAATGGGTCATCTCCTTGTGGCGGTTTTTCTTGTCGAACAACTTCTTCGTCAGATTCATGCATCGACACTTTATTTTTAAGGCACTGCTATGGATGGAGCCTCCAACAAGTGGTTCTTTGATGACCACTTCTACCACAATGACTGCAATAGGTTTTCTTCCTCCAGATTTGCTTAGCATGTTTCTTTACCTATTGTTGAGAGGGTCTTTCACGCCTCATCCTTTTGTGTGATGCCATTCTTTTCCAACACTTAGAAAATGTATGGTTATGTAATCCACAAAAGGTACATGTTTTTCGATGCCATGTTTTACGTTCATATTTAACAACACAATTATAATGGAAATGAACATTCGAATGTTGAGAGTGGTTACACCTTTCCTTGTTGTCTGTGGTGTAAGTATGGCGATGAGAGCTTGCCTCAGCTCTTTCCTTGCAATGGGTGTTGCCATGGGATGATGGGGATGTGTTCCCATCATTCTCTTTCCTCAATGATTTCGACGATGTCTCGGAAGAATTTGACACCTTCGAGCATTCTCCTTTGGTGTATCTCGAGCCTGCAAATTGAGGTCTCTGCATACCTCCAATGGTTGAGTTATGCGTTGGTTATTGACACCAAGTTTTTCTTCCTCCTCATGCCTCGTCCTTGTAAGGAGCCTCATGTTTGTCCTTGTAATTGGGATCTCCAAATCTCCAACATAAATCATACTATGTGACGATGATACCAAAAGTAAATCAACATCTTTTACCTCCTTTGTCAATTTGGAAAGAACTGATGAGGACTGCTCATCATCTGTTGTTGTTGGTTCGCTAACTGTCGTGGCACATTCCCCAACTTCCTTTCTGAAATACCCAAGTCCTGTTTGACACGGTAATTCCTCTACTTTGATGGGGTGACAATGCCTTGGCCATTAATGGCCAAGCCTTTTCTTTCATACCCCATTTTTCTCAACAATTTGGAGCCAATTCCTGTGGTATGATTTTAAAAAATAGTGAAATCATCATCAAGACACATACATGAATTCAAAGAACTACTTTTTACCTCACATGGGTCACACTGTAGATTTTCCAAGGCCTTGTCCTTAGCTTGTAGCTATCGTAAAAAACTTTGTTTTTCCTCTTTCTATTCATGTAGATGCATCTTCAATTCAATATTCTCTGTTTGAAGATTAGTTTTGTTGTGCTTTAGTTCTTCCAGGGCTTCTTCCATGGCTTGCAACTAAAGCTGCAATCGCTCCTTTTCCTCTATCTCTTTCTATAGAGTTTCATACATTATTTCCACCCTTCTGGAAATTTTGAGCATGGTCTCGTACATCGCTTTTTCATCCTCTGTCACTGCACGTTCCATTGTTCACGCTTGCAATTCACATCCATGCAAAGACTGCTCTGATACCACTTGATCTAGGTTCGGGTGTGACAAAGGACCCTTCCAAGGCCTTTTACTTTTGCGATGTGTTAATTTTCATTTAAAAAAAAACATAAATGAACACATCTGCATGTTGTAAAGAAGAGGAACATGAAAATCATCAGCACATGAAAAAAAAGCCGTTGATAACAGATTTCATCCAGGAGGGACTACGTCTCCGGGCCCCGATGTCAAGATGGTGTAGGCCGCTGCATTAAGTGCTATCAATAGTGATGATGTACATAAGAGGTGACATCGCTATCATACAAGGAAAATTCCCTCACGCAGGAGTGGCTCCAAGAGATGTTCTGCTACAAGAACTCTCAATCAAAGGGACTCCTATCAGTATGACACAAACTCATGCATGATGATAATGAACATCCCGCAAACATGGTATAAAAGGGATCTCAATGCAAGCATGCATGGTGACACATGAGAATCCCATCAACATACAACAAAGGGATCTCAAATAAAACATGACAAATCATGGAAACAAGTACATCACACAGATGATTCCGCATCACACAAAGAAGGAATCATGAAATCAAGTAAGAAATAGGATCCCACATCAAACATCAAACAAGAATCTATGCAGCACAGTGCATCGCAAAAAGAAGTACATGAACGCATTGCATATACCTCACATCCTGGGGCCATCTGAAGAAGCAGATGTCAAACTAATGAAACTGGACGTACCATCAATCTCTCAGCGTTGAATCTCATGGAATGGCTGCTCGCGCATGAATGCTGACACCTGCACTCCACTTAGAAAAGTGGCTGAAAAATGAAATGAGAAAATTGAAAATCTGAACACACCATCAGATTTGTGGCATCGAATAGTGCAAAATCGACTATCAAATTTTTGAATTCTGAGAAAATGAAAATCTGGGGCTTAAGGAATCTTTTAGATTCCTCAAAGATTCCCTCCTCCGGGTCCTCTGCAAATCGGCTGCTCAGATCAGGAACTGACTACGCCATTGGGTTTGTGTCGCTGAGAGGTGTAAGATTGACATAAAGTTTGTCCAATTTGGACACTGCAAAAATTTTCACCCTCCTGGAAATTTTGTGCCCTTCATGGTTCCACCTGCATTAAAAAAATTAATTAAAAAATCTGCCTCATTTTCCGTGCCCACTCCTGGTTCCTCCATCTGCTTGGGCGCACTGTGCAAATGATAGTTTATATAATTTCTCCGACGGATTTAACAATGAATTAGTTTTGGCATGTTGGTAAAATTGGCAGTTTGTTGAGGGGTCGGGTGGTCAAACCCCGCCTCTCCCTTTTTAATACGTTATGGTTTTATTTAAAAAAAAAAACTACAAACATTAATGTATTTGGGGGTTGGGTTTGCATTGGGCGGCCCACCCCATACCCTTCGTAACAAAACTGGAATGGCGTTGTTTGCATTTAATGGGGTCGTTTTGTTTGGGGTGAGTGGTATTGTTTTGGACGGCATTGTATGTGGAACCACCATGTGGGTGGGGCTGGCTGACCCGCCGGCCGTGGGTTCAATTCCCACCGGCTCTGGCCTTTTAATGCATATGGTTTATGATGTGGGGTGGTGGGGGTGGTGGCCCACCACCTCCCATATATATATATCTCTCTATATATATATATATATATATATATTGTTTTATATAATATGGGCTGTTTTTTTTTAATTCGAAATCTAGACCGAAGGAGGCATTTTATCGAGGCGAAAATTTCACCCGGAATCTGGCCAGAGTTGGCTGGATTCCATCCGCCGGAAAAATTCTAAATTGTGTCTCCATTACCCTCCCAGTTAGCAAAAGTCAACCAAAACTTTGACTTCCTCTATCTTCCTCATCCGGACTCGGATTGATGAACCATTCACACCACCACCATCACGATGACAAGATCTTTAACATGAACCTCATTCAAGCATAATCCAAACACTTTGATTTTTGACCCTTTCTGAGTCCTCTTGGACTTCTACATGTGTCTGGAGCCACCTAGATCATGCATACAGATGCATTGGGACCTGCTTAGGTATCATCTCTTGGTGGCTCTCGTTATTATGTTACTTTTATTGATCATGCAACCAGAAAAACCTGGATTTATTGTATTTGAAATAAATCTTATGTATTTGATACTTTCAAGAAATGGAAAGCTTTAGTTGAAAATGAGACAGGAAAAATGTTGAAGTGTCTCAGATCAGACAATGGAGGTGAATACTACAACAAAGATTTTGATAGTTACTGTTCAAAGAATGGAATTTGCATAGAGAAGACAGTTCCAAGAACACCACAAGAAAATGGTGTGTTAGAAAGGATGAACAAGACAATCATGGAGCGTGCAAAGTGCATGATATTGCATGCAAGATTGCCTTTACAATTTTGGGCAGATGCTGTAGATACTGTTGTTTATCTAATAAATAAAGGGCCTTCAAGTTTCTTGGATGGTGGTATTTCAAAGGAGGCATAGACAGGTAAAAGGGTAAACTACTCATTTTTAAAGACTTTTGGTTGTGAAGCCTTTGTCCACATTAATAAATAAAATAGAACAAAGCTTGAGGAGAAATAAAAGAAGTGTACCTTTATTGGATATGGTGTTAATGATTTTGGTTATCGCTTTTATGATTACGAAAAACGCAAAATCATTAGAAGCATAGATGTCATATTCAATGAAAAGGTTTTGTATAAGGATCAACTGTAGGAAAAGAAACAGGAAAAATAAAACAGAGAATACACAATGCTTGATGAGATCACAGAAAAAGTGATGGTGCCTGAAAACATAATGATCAACAACCAGAATAACAACAACAAGCACCTCAAACACCGTAAAGTGGTGATAGAAGATCTACCAGGATAAGTAGATCCCCTGAACGATACTCTCCTTCATTATATTATGTATTGTTGACTGATTCTCGTGAACCAGAATGTTATGAAGAAGCATTGTAGGTAGAAACTAGGAAGAAGTGGGAGCAAGCCATGAAAGAAGAGATGGACTCCTTAGCACATAACCAGACTTGGGACTTAGTCAGGTTGCCTACAGGTAAAACAACATTGAAAAATAAATGGGTTTACAAGTTGAAGGAAGAAGATGGAGGTAGAAAAAGGTATAAAGCTAGATTTGTAATGAAGGGGTTTGCACAGAAAAATGGTATAAACTTTGATGAGATATTTTCTCCTATTGTTAAAACGAATTCAATCAGAACTATTTTAAGTCTAGTAGCACCTGAAGATTTGCATCTTGAGCAGTTAGATGTAAAGACAACCTTTCTCCATGGGGATTTGGAGGAAGAGATATATATGTAGCAACCACAAGGATATGAGGTCAAAGGGAAGGAGAAAATAGTGTGTAGGTTGAAGAAGAGCTTGTATGGATTAAAACAGGATCCAAGGCAATGGTATCTAAAATTTGACAGGTTTATGTCTGAACAAGGTTATACTAGATGTCACTCTAATCATTGTGTTTATCTCAAAAGGCAAAATGATGGCAACTATATTATATTGTTATTGTATGTAGATGACATGCTTGTTGCAGGTTCTGACACACAGGAAATAAATGTGCTCATAAAAAAATTAGCAAACTCATTTGCAATGAAGGATTTGGGTGTTGCAAAACAAATCCTTGGTATGAGAATAACTAGAGATAAGAAGAATCGAAAATTAACATTGTCTCAAAGTGAGTACATTGAAAAGGTGTTGAGAATATTTAATATGCAGAATGCAAAACCATTTAGTATACCTTTGGCTATCCATTTCAAACTAAGTAAGGAGGTGTGTGCCAAGACTCAGGAACAAATGGCTTATATGTCTAAAGTTCCATATGCATCAACAGTTGGAAGCTTAATGTATGCAATGGTCTACACAAGGCTTGATATTTCACATGCACTAGGAGTTGTAAATAGGTATATGAACAATCCAAGAAAAGAACATAGGATGGCGGTGAAGTGAATTCTCAGGTACTTGAGAGGTACCACAAATCAAGCATTATGCTTTGGTGGTTCAAACATTGCTCTACAGGGATATGTTGATGCAGATATGGCGGGTGATAGAGATAACATGAGGAGCACCATAGAGTATGTGTTTACTGTAGGTGGAACAACTATTAGTGGGGTTTCAAAACTACAGAGTGTTGTTGCACTCTCAACAATGGAAGAAAAGCATGTTGCTGCTACAAAGGCTAGTAAAGAAATGATTTGGTTACAAAGGTTTCTGGATGAATTGGGTAAGAAGCAAGAGTTGGGTAGGTTATACAATGACAACTGAGTGCCATACATCTTGAAAAGAACTCTGCATTTAATTCCAAGACTAAACATATACAACTCAAGTACCATTTCATACGGCCAGTGTTGGAAGATGGACAATTGAAGATGGAAAAGATACACACTAGCCAGAATCTTGCAGATATGTTAAAAAAATTTGTAACCAGGGAGAAACTAAGATTATGCTCAGTTTCAATTGGTCTTCAAGTATGATGAAGAAGATGAGAAACAACCAAGTCCAAAGTGGAGTCATTCTCCAACAAATGGAGTAGCGGTGGAGTTGTTATAATCAATCTCCAAGTGGGAGATTGTTGGGTGTGGAGCATTATTATCTTCTTTATTCAGAGGTATCGCCGCATTGGACCCCAGTTTGTAAAGTGGCGGCAACACCACCCGTAAAATGTACGCCACTAGGGGGGGCGGCGACAATTATTTGGATCCCTCCCCTGGCAGGGGATCAGAGGCAACACCCCCAAAGCTAAAAATAGATGTAAAATTTCCTTGTAAAATGTTGTAATTTCGTAGTCAAACTGGGTTGTTCATTAGGCAGAGATATGACTACAGAAGTTATGTTTAATTTAGGGTTTTTTGACCTAGAAGGAAACCCCTCACTATATGTGAGGGAATTTTATTACGTCTATGTAGATCTGTATTCGGAGTGAGAAAGAGAGAGGAGATTGTGTGAGAGTGAAGAGGGAATTAAATTGGATCTGCTGTAGGTTGTATCTCTTCATTTTGATGGATAATATAAAAGGAAGGATTGGTTGTTTCTCCATGGATGTAGCCCAAATTGGGTGAACCACATATATCTGTGTCTTTTTTTATGTGTTTTCTGTGTTTATATTTCTGTAATATTTTATGTGTTCCATTTCTCTGTAATATATAATTTTCTAACAGTCCCGAGGTGGCTGTTGGGTTAAACTCTCATGTTGACCAACATGAAGGTTGACTGATTTTCTTGTGGACAGCGTAGCTTGAAATGGATTTCTTGGTGCTTTTTCTTTGTTCTGGGTGACAGTCGATCGAGTCAATGGTGGGGTGATGGTCCGGCTATCAGAGGGGAATCCGGTCATCAGAACTTCAACAAAGTGACTAAGTGTGTGAACAAGCGAAATATGCATACGTGATCTTACAAACACACACTTACATGACTTGACGACGAGACGACTCAAAACATCTAGACACACATGCTCAACATGAATGACCGAAAGTATAAGTGACGAATGTGACACTTGTGATTGATCATTGGTCGACCATGACGATGCTTGCACGATAGTGAATGTGACTCCGTGTGTGAGTGCGACATATGTTTTCATAATGAACACAACAAGTACACATGAAGCGAAGACTTTGAGTATAACCAGAACATGGTCGCAAGCATGACTTTTAAATAAACATGCAAAATCTTGGGTGAGATGATCAAGCAAGGTGGGTACAAAGACTCACACGAGCCCACAGAGTGATCTTAAGTGTGTGCAGTAATCAAGTGAAACTCTTAAGGGAGGCTCCAAAATTGGGTGCAGGCCAAAATTTTGGAGGGTGGTTGTAGCCGCTACAACAGGTATATAAACTGTGTGATAAATATTATAAACCCTAAAATAAACATGGTTAACCATGGTTGAGACAATCCTTGTCACAATGCAATGTTGGACCATGGCTAACCATGTTACACCCTGATTGATTTTCATATCAAGACAATTTTTGTTACAATGCAATGTTGGACCATGGTTGATTTTCATATTGAGACAATCTTAGTCACAATGCGACATTCGATCATGGTTGACCATGGTGGTCTATGATTGACCATGGTTGACCATGATTAATATTATAAACCAACAAAATAATAAACCCAAGGGTTTGTTCTTACAAACCCAAGGGATTATTATTAAAGCTCGAAAGGATTATGAACCCAAGGGAATAATATTAAACCTAACGGAAAATTATTATAAACCAAGGTATATAAACCCTAAGATAAATATTATAAACACTAAAATAAACATCGTTGACAATGTTTGACCATGGTTGATTTTCATATTGAGACAATCCTTGTCAAAATGTAATGTTCGACCATGGTTGACCATGCTTGACCATCATTGATTTTCATATCAACACAATCTTTGTGATAATGTGACGTTCGACCTTAGTTGGCCATGATTGTGTATAAATTTTGAATAATATGACACTTATTCACAGAGATTATCCTGATTATACACTATTTGCGGAATGCATGTATAATACATAACCTCCTCTACGTTGATCATCAATTTTGCGGAATTAAAAACAATGAAACATCAATCGCATGCGCACATTAACATAGTATGTAACCCGGGGAAAGCATACAGCTGAAAACCCCACACTATCTGTATATTATAATGATTGAGAACATGTAACAATACATAGTACAATACTCCTCACAAGTACTAAGTACTATCTCCACCTGTTACACACAAACTAGCTCAGATCTGAATCAATCACAGGTTCAAATCTCCTCCACTGCGCAATCCTGCATGAGAATAGATGAGAATGGTTGATCCAAACTCGTATTTCCCTGGCTTAACCACGCAATCCTCATTGGCAATACTCAATCCATTGATTGTGAAAATCTCATGCACAACCATAGTCACAACTGATAGCAATCTCGACCTCTAACACCTGTCTCCACTTAACTGTCCATGCACTGAGTTAACTGATGTATTCTTTAGTTGCTTTATGAGTTAATAGTTAGTGAATTAATTAAAAATTAATTCACATCACTCATCACTAGTGTATTTGCAGTTAAACAAAATACAACTAGTTCAACCAAGTCAAACTGAACACAACTGCATCAACTCCTCAATCAACTCCACCAAACTCAATCACTTGAGTTCTAACTGAAGTACCTCATGCAATAGCTCAACTGACCCATAAGAAAAGCGTATTTCCTTTTGATAGCTGCATGTGCCACATTTGTAGCTCAAACTGAAGTGCTCCAAGAGGATAAGATAATGTTTATAGTCCAAATATTATTGTGAGCTAATAGTATTCGACTGTTCTATTTTTAGCCAGGCAGTCTAAAAATAGACTCCGCCCATATGTCTAAAAATAGAAGTCCATCTATTTTTACCAACATGACCAATCATCCACAAATAGCATCCTGCAACTCATAGACCATGCTCCATATGTCTAAAAATAGACATAGTCTAAAAATAGACTTTGCGCCAAAAATAGCCTGCGGGCCCACTTAGTGAAGGAGACTCCTTTCCACTAAACTCCATCATCTTGTTGCATCTCAACAC
Source organism: Pinus tabuliformis (assembly GCA_031772625.1). Taxonomy (NCBI): domain Eukaryota; kingdom Viridiplantae; phylum Streptophyta; class Pinopsida; order Pinales; family Pinaceae; genus Pinus; species Pinus tabuliformis. The sequence goes on from CM062809.1 coordinate 76,008,273, forward strand.
TCCCTCTCAACAAGATATGGATTATCAGCAACCCCTATCCTACCTCGGTGGTATTCGAATTTTCTCCTGGTGAGCGCCTTCGTCAAGATATCAGCATCCTGATCCTCCGTTGGAATGTATGAAAGTAACATGATTCTCCGCTGCACACAATATCTGATATGATGGTACCTGATGTCAATGTGCTTAGATCTATCATGAAATACTGGATTAGCCGAGAGTTTAATGCAACTCTGGTTATCACAATAAATCACAGTAGGCTCCAAGTATGAACCGAACAACCCGACCAGGATCTTCCTCATCCATATAGCCTCGCATGGAGCAAAACTTGCTGCCATATACTCGGCCTCTGCCGAACTGAGTGCCACAGATCTCTACTTCATACTGTACCAAGAAACTGTTGTCGACCCGATACTGAAAATCCCTCCAGATGTGCTCTTTCTGTCCGTTGGGCTCCTAGCCCAATCTGCATCTGTGAAGCCACATAGCTTCACCTCATCCTCCTATCTGTACCACAATCCATATCCTGATGTGCCTCTAAGATAACAAAATACATGCTTGCCTGCCTTCCAGAAGAGCTTGGTTGGCTTAACCATAGCTTGTGAAAGCTGGTTAACAGCATAGCATATATCAGGTCATGTATTGACCAGATACATAAGCGACCCCACCAATTGTCGATAAATAGTGGCATCCACTACCTCCGCTGAAGTAGCATCCTCCTTCCTCCAACCTCTAGGAAGAGGAGTATCAACAGGCTTGCAGCCATGCATGTTGAACTTCTCCAGTATCTCCCGAGCATACTTACCCTGAGAAACAAATAGTCCATCACTGCGCTGCCAAATATCCAATCCCAGGAAATAATGAAGGAGGCCCAAGTCCTTCATCTCAAACTCCTTAGCAAGATCCTCCTTACATGAAAGTATCAACAACTCATCACCTGTCAGAATCAAATCATCTACATAAAGTACAATGATAAGCAACTTACCCTCCACCACAATCTGGTATAGGTTAGGATCCGCCTCACTCTTGGAGAATCCAAGTCCGGTGAAATAATTGTCTATCCATGTGTACCAAACACGTGGTTCTTGTTTCAACCCATACAACACTCTCTTGAGCCTGCACACATGCGATCGCTGCTGAAGATCTCGAACCTTCGGGCTGCTCTATGTACACCTCCTCCTCAATGACTCCGTTGAGGAACGCAGTCTTCACATCCATCTGATGAATGTGCCACCCCATCTGCGTTGGGAGAGTAAGAATCGTCTGTATGGAAGAATACCTTGCCACAGGTGCAAAGGTCTCCTCATAATCGATCCCCTCTATTTGTGAAAAGCCTCGGGCAACAAATCTTGCCTTGTAATTCTCCACACTACCGTCAGCTGCCTGCTTCACTTTGTAGATCCATCTCGAACCCACCACTGGTTTCCCTTCCAGTCTTGGGACAATCTCCCATGCATTGTTTTTGACAATCAAATCATACTATTCCACCATGGCATCTACCCATGCGGGATCCTCCACAGCTTCCTCGAAAGAGGATGGCTCAATCATGACACATTTTCTCACAAGAGCCATGTATCCAGTGTACCGATCAGGTGACTGTCTCTGTCTACGTTGAGTTGTAGGTGGTCCTACAACCTTCTCTGCATCTTGAGCCAGTCGCTCAACTTCTGTAATGCGCTTTCGCCCTCTGATGGTTGGCGCTGCATGAGTGTTCTCTTACACTCCATGAACTTCGTCCTGTGGCTGATCCACGTATTGAAGCTCATTCTTAGGAACTAATAGCTCCTCATCTGCATGCAAGTGTGGCTCCCTCTCAAGCAAACACTTCATGGCTTTCTCCTCTTGAAATTTGATATCCCGTCGCACAACAGTCTTGCAAATGTCTGGAAAATACACACGATAGTTATGGGGCGTATCAGTGTACCCCACAAATATCCCAACCTCTGCGGTCAGCTCCAGCTTCTTCCTAGCATCCTTCGTCACATGCATGTAAATGTTAGAACCAAAAATCCTCAAATGAGAAATATCATGCCTCTTACCAGAATAAGCCTCCTCTGGTGTACTCATGCCAAGTATCCTGTGAGGACAACGGTTCTGCACATATACTGTAGTATTGCATGCTTCTACCCACAAGTGAAGGGGTAGGCCTTGATCATGCAACATCGCCCGTGCAGCACCCAAGATCGTTCCGTTCTTCCGCTCATCAACCCCATTCTGCTGTGGGTTATGGGGAGCTATGAGCTCTCTTCGAATCCCTTCTGCGCTGAAGAAATCCTTGAACTCGCCAGAGATGAATTCACCACCATTATCGCTCCTAAGAGCCTTCACCTTCTTCCCCAAATCCTTCTCAACCAATGCTTTGAACTCATAGAACTTTGAGTATGTCTCGCTCTTCTTTTGCATGAAGAAGATCCATCACTCTCGAGAGAAATCATCAACAAATATCACATAGTACCCGTGCTTTGCTGTTGAAGCTACTGAGAAAGGTCCACACACGTTTGTGTGAATTCTCTCAAGGATCGTCGTGGCGCGACTATCCTTCTCGTGAAAGGTGACTTTCACAAATTTTCCCAAAGTACACCCCTTGCACTGATCTAACTGCGCAAGAGTGCCTTTAGGAAGCCTAGTAGTAATCTGCTGCAGTATCTTCAAGGCTCCATGGTGAAGGTGGCCCAATCTCCTGTGCCACAGCTCGCCATCATACCGGCTCACTAATCCTTCTACCTTGCATGCCATTGCTGCGCAGCCATCTACATGCAACTGATAAAGGTTCCTGACTCGAACCCCTATCTTCTAGGTTTCTCCAGTTATCTTACTGCGCAGGAAAGCCTTCCCTCATTGAAAACAACATCATATCCCTTGCCTTCTAACATCGCCACAGAGATAAGATTCTTCTTCAATCCTGGAACATGCATCACTTCCTTCAATACGAAGGGTTTACCAGGCTCCCTCTCAAAGGAAATGGTACCGATACCGGTCGCACTGTATCTACCATCATCGCCCATCTCGATGTGCACTCCAAGATCTTTCTCCTCTAGATCAAAAAACAAATATCGATCTCCTGTCATGTGAAAAGACGCACCATTGTCCAAGAACCATACTGATCCCATCACACTTGATACCAAGCATGCGATCAATGAAAAATCAAGCTCAAACTGCGAGGCTAAGGCCTCTCCCGCTGTAGATCCAGCAACTTGCTTATTTTTCCTCTTCTGCAGACAATTAGTGGCATAATGTCCGTGATGGTGACAGTGAAAGCACTTCACCTTAGACATGTCCTGCTTCTTGCCTTTCAGACCGGAATGAGAAGCTTTCTTGTTCTTCCCCTTCTTTGCTTTGGCAGCTATAGTGACAAACCTAGGGTGCTAGATTAGGCTATATTTATTATCGACCAGGGTAAGTAAACTTCGAGGCATGCGTCTAAAATATATAGACATAAAGGATTCCTAATTAAGTGTTCATTGTGGTAGGTTACAATACTTCTTTACGGAAGGTTAAGATATGTTCCCTATCACCTTGACACTCAGGTCACTCAACTCATCTAACTGTCCTAAAGACACTGTGTATTGCTAGACCAAGGTTTTAATCCCCTTACAAGGATGCTGTGCATAAAAGCTCCGACTAGTGAACACTCAACATTTAACACTCAACGTTCATGAAAGATTAAAGCATACTGAAATCAAAATCACACTAAAATTCAAATGCATGGAAAACAAGGTCTATGAGGGTGCTTTAAAAATATAATGAAGGATCAGATCTCTTACGAGATACAGTTCAATGATCTTAACGATAAATCCTTTAAGCTATCATCATAAACATCATTCATAAGGATTGCTAATTAAATCAACGAAATCATAAGCATAACTCTAATGACTGTGCATGCTATTCAATATTCAAAAGCTGCTAATGAAATGAAAATGACAGTATACCCGTCCACGCAGGGCCCGTCCGCGTTTCAACGGTATACTGGAATGCGCGCAAGCAACTAAGGTATTAACGCATGAACAAGGTTATAATGAAACCGTGACTGTAATCGAGTTCTGGTATTAAGTTCTGAAGATCATACAAAAGCTCTGTTTTTAAAACGATATACAGAGATCAACAACCATGTAACTGTATCTACATCCGTGTTTTTAAAAACAACTAATACACGGTTTACATTTGGATTGAATGTACATTCACTATGCAACTATTTCCGCTTTTACTATGGAATGATTTTTGGGTCATTTCCATTCTAAACCGATTTCCAAAAAGAAACAAAACGAAACCGGTTTGGGGAAACTTATGGCTGTTGCTGCGTTTGTCACCAAAAGGCTGGGGCTTTGACCAGCGTTGACCGCATAACAAGGAGTGTTGGATTCACTGTAGGATCGATGTTTCTCCATGCTTGTACATTCTAGTTTTCGTTCCTATTCCTTGCTTTAGCTTGCCTGTCATGCCACGTGTCAGATGATGAACCATTTACAGGATGTTGTAACTTCCTATAACTTTTTATTAAAAACTCTTAATTTCTAACATAAAAACTCATAAACTAACTTTAATGCAAACTAACAACTATAATATTGTTAACTAATCAATTTCAAGGAAGATAAGGGATCTATGGAGGGAAAAGGTAGACAAATGATGTGTTTCAAGAGGAAAAAGAAGGTCATGGAATGGTACCAACAATAGCCAAAGCGCAATTTTCTTCATCAGGTGCCTTTGATGAAGATCTGTCCCTGGTATTCCGCCTGATCTCCTTCTGCACAAGATCTGATCAAAGTCTCTCCCATCCTGGCAATTTCTCCCGACCATTGATAGAGTCCTGATAGGAATGCCAACTCTTCGGAAGACCAAGGAGAGCCAAGCTCACCAAGTCCTCATCATCGACAGTCACCCCCACACTTCCCAGCTCATCCTTGCATTGAGTGAACTTCGTGAGATACTTGGGCATATTGTCTCGTTTCTCACACTTAATGTTTATGAGTTTATCCTTGAGCGCCAACTTCCTCTGGTCGCTCTTGCTTTGGAATAAATCTGTCAACACTTTCCACATCAAGTATGGAGAAGCCTTTCCATGCAGGCTGGACATAATGTGATCCTTCACGCCCTCCAACAGAATCCTTCGACACTTTGTTGTCTTCTTTTTCCAAGCCTCAACTTGAGCAGTATCAGTAGGCTTTGAGACCTCAGCCTCTATGAAATCCTTCAACCCATTATCATCTAACACTGCCTCCATCCTGTCTTTCCATGCAATATAATTCGAGCTGCCCTCAAGAGCATACTCTAATCACAATCCGTTGAAAGACATTTCAACTTTGACACCAAGAAAACACTGCTGGAAATTCGAATTCCACCAGCTCAAAACTCAACCGCTTCTGATCTAAAATTCGTGAGAACAAAGCATTTCTCATACAGAGATTGACTGTATGGGCTTTTACCGAATATCTCACCTTCCAAAGGAAGGATGAATCCAGAGGCTACCTGGCCCGATTACAGACTCTGCCTGAAGAAATAAAATGTAAACACTTTCTGAATAATAGATCTGATGATCAACTCTGCTCTGATACCATGTAGAAATTTTGAATAATATGACACTTATTCACATATATTATCCTGATTATACACTATTTGCAGAATGCATGCATAATACATAACCTCCTCTACGTTGATCATCAATTTTGCGGAATTAAAAACAATGAAACATCAATCGCATGCGCACATTAACACAGTATGTAACCCGGGGAAAGCATACAGCTGAAAAACCCACACTATCTGTATATTATAATGATTGAGAACATGTAACAATACATAGTACAATACTCCTCACAAGTACTAAGTACTATCTCCACCTGTTACACACAAACTAGATTAGATCTGAATCAATCACAAGTTCAAATCTCCTCCACTGCTTACCTGCCTCCACTGCGCAATCCTGCATGAGAATAGATGAGAATGGCTGATCCAAACTCGTATTTCCCTTGGTTGAACGACGCAATCCTCATTGGCAATACTTAATCCATTGATTATGCAAATATCATGCACAACTATAGTCACAACTGATAGCAATCTCAACCTCTAACACCTGTCTCCATTGAACTGTCCATGCATTGAGTTAACTGATGTATTCTTTAGTTGCTTTATGAGTTAATAATTAGTGAATTAATTAACAATTAATTCACATCACTCATCACTAGTGTATTTGTAGTTAAACTAAATACAACTAGTTCAACCAAGTCAAACTGAACACAACTCCATCAACTCCTCAATCAACTCCACCAAACTCAATCACTTGAGTTCTAACTGAAGTACCTCATGCAATAGCTCAACTGACCCATAAGAAAAGCGTATTTCCTTCTGACAGCTGCACGTGCCACATCTGTAGCTCAAACTGAAGTGCTCCAAGAGGATAAGATAATGTTTATAGTCCAAATAATATTATGAGCTAATAATATTCGACTGTTCGATTTTTAGCCTGACAGTCTAAAAATAGACTCCACCCATATGTCTAAAAATAGAAGTCCATCTATTCTTACCAACATGACCAATCATCCACAAATAGCATCTTGCAACTCATAGACCATGATCCGTATGTCTAAAAATAGACTTTGCGCCAAAAATAGCCTGCGGGCCCACTTAGTGAAGACGACTCCTTTCCACTAAGCTCCATCATCTTGTTGCATTCTCAACAAATTGACCATAGATGGCCATGTTTGATTTTATAAAACATGGTTGACCATGGTTGATCAAGGCTGACCATGATTGACCATGGTTGATGATGATTATCATATTGAGAAAATATTTGTCAATGCGACGTAAATTATAAACCCAAGGTATATAAACCCTAAGATAAACGTTATAAACCCTAAAATAAACATGGTTGAGCATGGTTGATTTCCATATTGAGATAATCTTTGTCACAATGCGATGCTGGACCATGGTTTATAATGATTGATTTTCATATCGAGACAATCTGTTGCAATGTGACATTGCACTACGGTTGACCATGGTTTCTTTTCATATTGAGACAATCATTATCACAATGTGACATTTGACCATGGTTGACCATGGTTGGTTATCATTGACCAGGGTTGACCATGATTGATATTATAAACCCAAAGGAATAATAAACCAAAGGCATTGATATTATAAACCCAAGGGAATAATAAACCAAAGGGATTAACACTAAAACCAAAGGGATTATGAACCCAAGAGAATAATATTAAACCCAAGTGACAAATATTATAAACCAAAAGTATATAAACCTTAAGATAAATATTATAAACACTAAAATAATCATCGCTGACAATGTTTGACCATGGTTGATTTTCATATCAACACAATATTTGTGACAATGTGGCCTTCGACCATAGTTGATCATGATTGACCATGGATGACCATGTTTGATTTTATAAAACATGGTTGACCATGGTTCACCAAGGTTGACCATGATTTACCATGGTTGACGATGATTATCATATTGAGACAATCTTTGTCATAATTCGACGTAAATTATAAACCCAAGGTATATAAACTCTAAAATAAATATTATAAACCCTAAAATAAACATGGTTAACCATAGTTGAGCATGGTTCATTTCCATATTAAGACACGACACTGGACCACTATTGACCATGATTGATTTTCATATCGAGACAATCTATCGCAATGCGATGTTGGACTATAGTTGACCATGATTGATATTGTAGACCCCAAGGAATAATAAACCCCAAGGGATTGTTATTATAAACCCAAGGGAGTAATAAACCTAAGGGATTAATACTAAAACCCCAAGGGATTATGAACCCAAGGGAATATATTAAAACCAAGGAACTAATATTATAAAGTGAAGATATATAAACCGTAATATAAATATTATAAAAACTAAGATAAACATGGTTGACAATGGTTGACCATGGTTGATTTTCATATTTAGAAAATCATTGTCACAATGTGACATTGGACCATGGTTGACCATGCTTAACCATGGTTGATTTTCATAGCAAAACAATTTTTGTGATAATGTGACATTCAACCATGATTGACCATGGTTGACGATGATTATCATATTGAGACAATCTTTGTCATAATGCGATGTTGGAGCATGTTTAAGAAAATGATTAATTTTCATATAGATACAATCTTTGTCACAATGCGACGTTGGACCATGGTTGACCACGATTGATTTTATAAAACATGATTAACCACAATTGAGAATGGTTGAATAATATTAAACCCAAGGGAATAATATTATAAACCCAAGGTATGTAAACCCTAATTTAAATATTATAAACACTAAAATAAACATGGTTCACCATGGTTGATTTTCATATTGAGACAATCCTTTTCACAATGTGACATTGGACCATGGTTAAGACAATTATTGATTATAAACACTAAAATAACCATGGTTGAATGTGGTTGATTTTCATATTGAGGCAATGCTTATCATAATGTGACATTGGACCATGCTTGACCATGATTGATTTTCAAATCGACAAAATCTTTGTCACAATGTGACATTGGACCATGGTTGATTCTCATATTGAGACAATATTTGTCACAATGCAACATTGGACCATGGTTCACCATGATCTATATTATAAACCAAAGAGAATAATAAACCCTAGGGATTAATATTAAAAGCCTAAGGTATATAAACCCTAAGATAAATATTATAAACCTTAAAATAAAATAAACATGGTTGACCATGGTTGACAATGATTGATATTATAAACCCAAGGGAATAATAAACCCTAGGGATAAATACTAAAAACCCAAGGGACAAATATTATAAACCCAAGGTATATAAAGCCTAAGATAAATATTATAAACACTAAAATAAACATCGTTGACAATGGTTGACCATGGTTGATTTTCATATTGAGACAATCCTTGTCACAATGCGACGTTCAACCATGGTTGACCATGTTTAACCATCATTGATTTTCATATCAACACAATCTTTGTGACAATGCGACGTTCGACCATGATTGACCATGATTGATATTATAAACCCAATGAAATAATAAACCCAAGGGATTGATCTTATAAACCCAAGGGAATAATAAACCCAAGGGATTAATATTAAAACCCTAAGGGTTTATGTACCCAAGGGAATAATATTAAACCTAGTGAAAAATATTATAAACCCAAGGTATATAAAGCCTAAGATAAATATTATAAACACTAAAATAAACATCGTTGACAATGGTTAACCATGGTTGATTTTCATATTGAGACAATCCTTGTCAAAATGTGACGTTCGACCATGGTTGACCATGCTCAACCATCATTGATTTTTATATCAACACAATCTTTATGACAATGTGACGTTGGACTCATGCTTATAATTATGATTATTACTACTATTAATAATTAATATTTAATATCATTATTAATTAATAAATATTAATAATAATTCATTAATTCATTTATATTTAATTTATTATTAATTAATTCATTATTAATATTTAATTAATTCATCATTAATTAATAAATAATAATAATAAATAAATATTTATTATTATTTATTAATATTGTTTTATTAATATAAATATTGTTAATTAAATAAATAATTATAAATATAAATAATGTTAATTAAATTTAATAAAATAATTATTTATAAATATTCATAATAATTAATTCATTCACTATTTGAATGACCATGTTTGATTTTATAACACATGACTAATGTTTGATTTTATAAAACATGGTTGACCCTGGTTGACCAAATTTGACCACGATTGAGCATGGTTGACGATGATTATCATATTGAGACAATATTTGTCATAATGTGACGTTGGACCATGGTTAAGACAATCATTGATTTTCATATTGAGACAATCTTTGTCACAATGTGACGTTGGACCATTGTTGACCATGATTAACCATAGTTGACCATGATTGATTTTATAAAACATGGTTGACCATGGTTGAACAATACTAAACCCAAGGGACTAATATTATAAACCCAAGGTATATAAACCCTAAGATAAATATTATAAACACTAAAAGAAGCATGGTTGACCATGGTTGATTTTAATATTGAGACAATCCTTGTCACTATGTGACATTGGACCATGGTTGACCATGACATACCATGATTGATTTTCAAATCGACAAAATATTTGTCACATCGTGACATTGGAGCATGGTTGACCACGATTGATTCTCATATTGAGACAATATTTGTTACAATGCGACATTGGACCATGGTTGACCTTGATTGAATTTATAAAACATGGTTGACCATGGACGATATTATAGACCCTAGGGATTAATACTAAAAATCCAAGGGATTATAAATGTTGGGAGTTTTAATTAGTGTTTAAATCTCTTAGTATTAATTGTCAACCAAGACTCGTAAGCACGAGTTGTACTACATATTTGGTTCAAGATTAAATTTAGAGTATATGATTTTCCTTTGATCGTTAAGTACAGAATGATGGAAAATAAACAATACTAATTAAGCAATCATCTCATTCCTAGAAAACGTAAGCAAGCTGAAAGAATTCTTCTTAACTCAATCCACTCTGCTATTTATCCTAACTCTCTAGAATCAAAGGAAAAACTTACTGAAACAGAAAACTAAATGAAATTCACTCCAACTACAAATCTTAAATGAGGATTCAAACTTCTAGCTATTGAAAGAAATCAAACACCTATTTTACTTGTAACAAAACATGACAAGGAAACTAGATTATAGTTCTAAAATCAAATCCTATTATGCTATCTTCAATATACTAAGATCAAAATGCCTTTATTTGGAAATGAAACACTTTCTAAACTGTACTTTAAATGACTATAGAAACTAATGCTATGTGAATGGAATCTCGATAGAAGTATCTAAGTCTGGTGCCACCAAATCCTGAGCTATTACATTAAAATGAAAACCTAGTCTATGACTATATTCAAATAACTCAAAGCAATGTAAAAGATCGAATCACACTGGAAACATAAGTCACTCAATTCAATGCTTGAAATCAACCTATATTCTACATTAAATAAAATGGAAATCAATCTTTAATCTATTATATGAGAATGAAATTAAATTATCCTATGATAATTTAACTACTCCAATCAACACTCTGTAAAGAAATGCTTTATGATAAGTCATACCATGAAAACTGAATCAAAATGTCTGAAAGAAATTGAACAACTCAATAGTGGAAATAGACAATGCAATTCTTATTGTGACTAATTCAGATTCATTTGAAAACAAAATTCAAATGCATACCATAAATCAAACTCTCTGTTATACATAGAGAAATCCACACGATTTATCGTTTATCATAAACCTCATTAAAGAGATGGACACATCGATTTAAACACACAGAGATCGTGTTAAGTAATTCCAACAGTTCATTTTATTTACTTATCACAGGTCTTCCGATCACAAATATAAATCAATGTGCTTTTAAATGACAGAACATAACATGGTTTAATATTGAAACACAACTCAACGTTTATGAAGAATAGAGCATAACTCTGTGTCAAGGATCTACGCACAGTCTCTGTGACACATAAGGATCTATGCACTCAGAATTCCTAATCGAGGTGTCTAGCAATGAATGTAAGGTTATCACACTTAAGATCAATCCAAAATTAATGAAATTCCTCATGCATTTGTACAAGAAACTTCAACGAACTCACACCAAAATTGGATAAAAACAACTGAAATGAATTAACACACAATGATACTCATATAGACTAACAATGAAGCCTATTCCTAGATGATGGTGGGCCCTACCACACTTGGGTAAGCTTAGACTACTTGCAGGAAAGAAAAGCTTAAAACATTTAAATAAAAAACTCACAGTAAACCAATACTCGAAATGATTCAAGCTCAATGCATAGCCATAACAGAGTCTTCGATTATGAATAATAATGTCTGAACAATAACTCAATAGTTTGCAATAACAACCTTCTCAACAACTAATTTATTACAATACCAGCTTTTATCAGCATTGATTCACGTTCAAAACAACAATAAACCATACATGGAAACCTTAACGAATTGACTAAATTAGACTTTGAGATTCGATTGCTAGAATGACCTTCCTCTCCTTGGCACAATAGATTCTAACAAATCCCAATATTGGCATGGACCTGTTTCGATGAGGATGTAGAAGATCTTCATTGTGGAAAACATCGAACTCAGGCTCGATCAGAATCTCCATCTGTGGTGACCAAGCCTCTAGAAGCATGAAGTCTAATAAGCCTCGATGGTGTTGAGTACAGATCCTGGACTGGGCTATTGGGTACAGAAATAACGAAACAAGGTTGTTGACAAGCACTCCCTCCATATTTAGCTGACCTGTGCATACTGCTGCAAATCTTCACACTTAATCCATAGTGATTAGTTAGCTCAGTAGGAATATAACTCAAACTTACTCAAATCTAACCAAAAATAGCAAAATGACACTAATGAAATGATTTTACCTCATGTCAGGGTCTTGACAGGTTTAGGATAGTGATGGTGATGGAAAGGTAGGTGAAGGAGTACTTTCTTTGAAAAATCGGCAAAAATAGAGGTGATAAGTGTAAAATTGGGGACAAAACAAGGCACCAAAATCCCCCCATGCCGATTTGGATGCATGTCCTCATGCATCTGCTACAGTCTACCAAAAAGAAGAAGTTACAAAATAAAAGGAACCTAAGTCAAAGACTAGCAGCGTTGACGAAAACTTCGATCCCATGCTTAACCGGAGTAGAACATTTCTTAAACTAAAGGGTCAGTCATTGTGCACTTAACTTTTTAGTGGGCCTAAACCTTGATGTCTTCCAATGCAATAACTATCTATTCTTCCTTTTCAAATCATCCTTATGGCCATACAGTCTCAGATTAGAGTCCATAACCTGGTGATTGACCTCTCTTACATAATGGAACAAGACGTTGTATTAGTTGGCTTGTTCTCGAAGTTTAACAATCTTCTTCTGTAGCTTCACCAGTCGAATCTTCAGGTTCTCTTCTTCATCAAAAGTTGGAGCCTTGGCACGTGTTGTCATCTGCTAAGATGCGCTACCTCCAGGTGCTTTACCGATGCTTCACTTTGGTGAAGAAACATGTTGGCTTCCCTTAGTAGCATTCCTACTTAATGACGACCAAACAAGGGATAATGTTTCTAAGTCATGTGCAATATCCACAGGGATTTTTGCTTCAGATGTCGGCATGGGTACTTTTTCAAAAGAAAAATCTAACTTCTTTGCATCAGAATCAGGGGATGACAGAATATCGACATGTTTGGAACTTGAAACTTTAGCTATGGATCGTTTGGTTTGAGTCATACTGCGAGTTCTATGACGGCCCTGAGCAGAGGTCTCTGCTATAGAAATCAAGGGTTTATGGGTAGGAAAGAGAGTTCTTTTGCATTTTTTCTTTGGTTTGACTCATTCATGATCTTTGGAAGGCTTTGAGTGGGGTTGCACCACTTTTTCCTCCTCCATAGGACTCAGCTTAGGTTGGTTTATCGTGGCCCTATTTCTTTTGCCTTTTTGTTTCATGCCTACTTGGTTTTTCACAGAAATGACATCTTCTCCAAATTTCGAAGAATGACCAGCTTCCTAGGGGGTTTCATGGGTAGGAACGGTAGAATTGGTAGGAGAGTCAGGGGTTGCTTGCAAGTTAGGCACGGGAGTTGCATCTTTTTTTCTCAACGATCTGCCCACCGATCATTGCCTCCCTTTCACCTGAGTCTCTTCCCCGGGGAAGTTCTCCTCTAAGAAATCCTCCCACAATTTCTTTCGCCTTTGAAGCTCAGCAAATATTAAAATCTTGATAAGGCTGTGATGATACAACGTTGTTTCAGGCTTCCTACTCTCAGAATATACACATCTATCCATCTTATGTAAGCTCAACCTCAAGAAATGTAGGATGTTTATTTGGTTGTCCTTAGTGAAATAAGTCAATAAGCGAATATGGTAAAGAAAAACAACTGCATACCTTCCTTCACAGGTAAGGAAGCACTGCAACATCGTGATCAGAGGGTGCCACTGTTCTTCTATACAGCTCCGTAATACACCCCTTTCCCAACTGAGTGATCGGTAAACTAGCTTCAAAAACATAGTGCAATTTGGGATATTTAACTGCCCACCTTTGAAGAATGGTTCGCCCTCCGTGGGCAACCCTATCACTCTGCTCAGTGATTCTTCAATAACTCTGAAACTCAAATCCCCAACCTTAAGGCGTTCCCCATCAAAATTTTGAGCAAACGATAGAGCGACCTTATCATTATAGCCCTGGAATTTTTGTAGAAATTTCGTCCATCTTCTCTCCTCCACAATTCCTTTGCACTATTGGTATTCTAGAATGTGCACAAACTGGCCAAATGTGGGCTCATGATATTGTCTCCCATGTCGATTGGCACCCCAATTCAATTACAAAGGCACCCTTGCAAGATTAAGATGAAATTTTTCCTCTCTGTTATTCAATAACTTTGTAGTCTTGGTTTAAGTTGTTCCCAATACTTCAAAACTTGGCTGAATGAAAACATAGAGTCAATCATTACGATTAAAGGAAGCATGAGACTTGAGGCGCAATGATAAAAACAACCCATATGCAACCGATGTGGAATGGTAATTTTAAGGCCGAATGAGAGTTAGCATGAACGATCATGATTACTCAGAGATATCGTGAGGTGGTACTAAGGAGAGGACGAAGGAGTGTATAATTTGTAGAAATTTTGAATAATATAACACTTATTCACAGAGATTATCCTGATTATACACTATTTTCGAAATGCATGCATAATACATAACCTCCTCTACGTTGATCATCAATTTTGCAGAATTAAGAAACAATCGCATGCGCACATTGAAACATCAATCACACATATCAACAAAGTATGTACTGGGGAAAGAATACAACTGAAAACCCCCAACTATCGGTATATTATAATGATAGAGAACATGTAACAATACATAGTACAATACTCCTCACAAGTACTCAATAATATCTCCACCTGCTACACACAAACTAGCTCAGATCTGAATCAAGTCACAGGTTCAAATCTCCTCTGCTGTCTGCCTGCCTCTACTGTGCAATCCAATGTGAGAATAGGAACGATCCGAGTTCAAATTCCCTTGGTTTTTACTGCGCAATCCTCATTGGCAATCTCAATCAATGATTGTGAAAATCTCATGCACAACTATAGTCACAACTGATAGTAGTCTCCACCTCTAACACCTGTCTCCACTGAACTGTCCATGCACTGAGTTAACCGATGTATTCTTTAGTTGATTTATGAGTTAATAATTAGTGAATTAATTAATAATTAATTCAAATTACTCATCACTAGTGTATTTGGAAGTTAGACTAAATAGAACTAGTTCAACTAAGTCACACTGAACACAACTCCATCAACTCCTCAATCAACTCCACCAAACTCAATCACTTGAGTTCTAACTGAAGTCCATCATGCAATAGCTCAACTAACCCATAAGAAAAGTGTATTTCCTTCTGGTAGTTGCATGTGCCACATCCGTAGCTCGAACTGAAGTGCTCCAAGAGGATAAGATAATGTTTATAGTCCAAATATTATTAAGAGCTAATAATATTCGACTGTTCTATTTTTAGCCTGGCAGTCTAAAAATAGACTCCGCCCATATGTCTAAAAATAGAAGTCCATCTATTTTTACCAACATGACCAATCATCCACAAATAGCATCCTGCAACTCATAGACCATGATCCATATGTCTAAAAATAGACATAGTCTAAAAATAGACTTTGCGCCAAAAATAGCCTGCAGGCCCACTTAATGAAGGTGACTCCTTTCCACTAAGCTCCATCATCTTGTTGCATTTTCAACACACCCTCTCAACAAGATATGAATTATCTGCAACCCTTATCCTGCAACTCTGGAATGTTTTGCATGCAACACATTTGCCCGGTCCACTTGCTCCAACAACACTTGGAACAAAAACACTCCCAACTGACCACTCTGTTGGGCTAGGAACATACTCTGATGCTGAAGTTCTACCTGCTGTTAACAAGTGCTCCCTCTCTGACATCTGCGCTACTGCAACATCTCCATGCATCTCGCACCATTTCACACCTCTCTGTGCCACCTAGCACTATGCAAAACACGTGTGCCTCTCGCATTGCTGCAACCTACTAGATATGCACTGCCCTGGGATTCCCTGCACTGTCACTCTCTCTGCCGCTCCATCCACATCTGTCTCTATGCAATCAGTCAATTCCTGCTACTCCACATCGGGGCTTCCGTAGCAAGGTCTCATCCAAGATGTTGGGTACCTCAAGGAACCCGCCCCTCCTCCTTGGGACGATCAATCCACATCACCCAACCTCCTACCTGGAGGTATGGCTGCATGCGATCCCTCAGCCCACCTGGATCGAAGTTTCCCCCTACTGGAGGTCTCTGCATGAGTAGATGTCTCTACTCTATCTCCTCTCAGCTTCCCTTGTTGTGGCTGCTCCACAACCTCCTAAAGCTGCTGCACCAATCGTGGCTCCTCCACAATTGTCTGAGACTTCTTCTGGCTTTGCATGTTGAGAGGTAATATACACTCCCTCTCAACCACCAAGTCTCCATCAGTTGCCTCGCTACTCAAGGCTTTGCATGCATCTTGAACCTCAAGAGCATACAAGTTCTTGACCCGTGAACCAATCTGCTTCACCTGTCTAGTGATGATGTGTCTAAGGAAAACCTTTCCCTTACTGAAGACTACATCATAGCCTCTGTCTTCCAGCGTCGCGATCGACACCAAGTTTCTCTTCAGTCCTGGTATATACTTGACATCGGTCAAGGTAAGGCGAGCTCCATGCTCCCTTTGAAAAATAACCGTGCCTACACCCGACACTATAATTCTCATCATTACCCATCGCTATGAGTATCTGGAGATCATTCTCCTCCAAAGTACTGAACAAACTCTTGTCACCGGTCATGTGGAAAGAAGCTCCATTGTCAAGAAACCAACCACTTCCCACCATGGATGAAACCATGCATGCAAAGAGTGTGAAATCCAACTCAAACTGTGAAGCAAGTGCCTCACCTTCAGATCCTTCCCCGGATCCCTTCTTGGATTTCCTCCGTGGACAATTTGCAGCATAATGGACCTCATGACAACGAAAGCATCGCACTTTCGATTTGTCAACCTTCTTCCCATAATTGGAAGAACTGGATTTAGAAAGAGAAACCTTCTCCTTCCCCTTCTTTGCTTTGGCAGCCAAAGCGCAATTTTCTTCATCAGATGCCTTTGATGAAGATCCATCCCTGGTATTCCGCCTGATCTCCTCTTGCACAAGATCTGACCAAAGTCTCTCCCATCCTGGCAATTTCTCCCGACCATTGACAAAGTTCTGATAGGAATGCCAACTCTTCGGAAGACCAAGGAGAGCCAAGCTCACCAAGTCCTCATCATCGACATTCAGCCCCACACTTCCCAGCTCATCCCAACATTGGGTGAACTTCGTGAGATACTTGGGCATACTGTCTCCATTCTCACACTTAATGTTTCTGAGTTTATCCTTGAGCGCCAACTTCCTCTGGTCGCTCTTGCTTTGGAATAAATCTGTCAACGCTTTCCACATCAAGTATGGAGAAGCCTTTCCATGTAGGCTGGATACAATGTGATCCTTCACGCCCTCCAACAGAATCCTTCGACACTTTGCTGTCTTCTTTTGCCAAGCCTCAACGTGAGCAGCATCAGTAGGCTTTGGGACCTCAGCCTCTATGAACTCCTTCAACCCATTGTCATCTAACACCGCCTCCATCCTGTCCTTCCATGCAATATAATTCGAGTTGCCTTCAAGGGCATACTCCAATCGCAATTCGTTGAAAGACATTTCAACTTCGACACCAAGAAAACACTGCTGCAAATTCAAATTCCACCAGCTCAAAACTCAACCGCTTCTGATCTAAAATTCGTGAGAACAAAGTATTTCTCGTACAGAGATTGACTGTATGGGCTTTTACCGGATATCTCACCTTCCAAAAGAAGGATGAATCCAGAAGCTACCTGGCCCGATTACAGACTCTGCCTGAAGAAATAAAATGTAATCACTTTCTGAATAATAGATCTGATGACCAACTCTGCTATGATACCATGTAGAAATTTTGAATATTATAACACTTATTCATAGATATTATCCCGATTATACACTATTTGCGGAATGCATGCATAATACGTAACCTCCTCTACGTTGATCATCAATTTTTCAGAATTAAGAAACAATCGCATGCGCACATTGAAACATCAATCACACATATCAACACAGTATGTACTGGGGAAAGCATACAACTGAAAACCCCCAACTATATGTATATTATAATGATAGAGAACATGTAACAATACATAGTACAATACTCCTCACAAGTACTCAGTACTATCTCCACCTGCTACACACAAACTAGCTCAAATCTGAATCAAGTCACAGGTAATCACCTCCACTGTCTACCTACCTCTACTGTGCAATCCAATGTGAGAATAGGAATGATCCAAGTTCGAATTCCCTTGGTTTGTACTGCGCAATCCTCATTGGCAATCTCAATCAATGATTGTGCAAATCTCATGCAAAACTATAGTCACAATTGAGAGTAGTCTCCACCTCTAACACCTGTCTCCACTGAACTGTCCATGCACTGAGTTAACTGATCTATTCTTTAGTTGATTTATGAGTTAATAATTAGTGAATTAATTAATAATTAATTCACATCACTCATCACTAGTGTATTTGGCAGTTAGACTAAATACAACTAGTTCAACTAAGTCAAACTGAACACAACTCCATCAACTCCTCAATCAACTCCACCAAACTCAATCACTTGAGTTCTAACTGAAGTCCATCATGCAATAGCTCAACTAACCCATAAGAAAAGCTTATTTCCTTCTGGCAGTTGCATGTGCCACATCCGTAGCTCGAACTGAAGTGCTCCAAGAGGATAAGATAATGTTTATAGTCCAAATATTATTAAGAGCTAATAATATTTGACTGTTCTATTTTTAGCCTGGCAGTCAAAAAATAGACTCCGCCCATATGTCTAAAAATAGAAGTCCATCTATTTTTACCAACATGACCAATCATCCACAAATAGCATCTTGCAACTTATATCCCATGATCCATATGTCTAAAAATAGACTTTGCGCCAAAAATAGCCTGCGGGCCCACTTAGTGAAGGCGACTCCTTTCCACTAAGCTCCATCATCTTGTTGCATTTTCAACATAATTATGGAGGGTGGAAGGAATATAGGAAGGAAATATAGGATTAGGAAATGGAAGAGTTATAGGATTATAAGATGGAATTATGAGCATAATTTAATATAAGGGATAGCTAGAGGTGCATCACATATAGCGTACATCTTGACTATTAATGATCAAATTCAAGCAATTTTAAGTACATACCTGAGCCACTTATAATGATACAGGATAATAATTTTGTGGATATCACCCAACTTTGAAGTGGCGACAAGGTACTGAGTAGAAAAGTAATGCTAATAGGGATGGTGCTGAAGCTGCAAATGTGCTCTACGACTGTTGTTCTGGAAATAAAATTTTAATGATAGAAACTTTAATTTTTACAAGGTTAAGTATAGAAGTGGATTACATAACCTGTAAAAGTTTCTTTGCATAGTGTCATGTAGATTACTAAGTTGTGGAGATAACCATCCTTGGCTGATAGTAGAAATGAACACTGGTTGTGAGGCAATCCTCATACAAATGAACCATAATACCAATCATGCTTCCAAAAATGATGTTTCCAAAATACATCTGTAATAGTAGACTTGCAATTTTTACACAGCATAGTACAGAAACTGCTAGATATAGAGTGTGGAATACAAAATTTAGAAATTCCTTTACTAATTGCCATGTAATGTGCCGATTATTTCTCTTTAGAAGATAAGTAAAACTTGTTTATTACCCCATGGATTTTTAACTAGGCCTCGGATGATGACTTCTTGAGGCATTTCTTATTTAGAGAGCTTGAAATGACTAGAAAGAAAGCTCTAGGGGGGTTTCTTTTTCGTAAGTATTCTGTTGAGCCAGGAAAATAATAATTCTATGCCCAACAAATCCCTAATTATCGCTACTCTATTATTTTAATGAGCCTAAAGTAGCCATTACTCAAGGTTGTCATATTTAGAGAGTCTGAACCACCCAAAGAAGACTCCAAGGGGCTTCTTGTCCTTAAATATTTCCGTAAGGATAGAAAATAATAAATATGTACTTAAGGAATTCCTAGTGCTACCACCGTCCCATGTCATTTTACGAGCCTGGATCAATTACTGCTCGGGAGTTTCAATTTTTGAGAGTCTGAAAACATCCAAAGAAGACTCTAAAAGGCTCCTTTTCCATATTAATTTTTCAAGTCTGGTTAAAGGAATAAACCTACCCAAGACATATTTCTCCTTTATTCTACATGGGTTGTGGGGAGAAACATCTAACGATATATAAAAATGACAACCCACTGAGTGTACTATATATATATATATATATATATATATATATATATATATATATATAGATATATATATATATATATATATATATATAAGAAATCAACTAGACGAACCAGCAAGAGGCTGGTCATTTTCATGAACAAGCTCCATCTCTGGATCTCTTCTTATCTCCTACAAAAATTGGTGTTGGGAGAGCGGTTCATGATAAATCTTGAGATGGTGGCCATTTACAACAAATGAGGCCTAACTTCCATCAATATTTTTAATGTGAACTAGACCGTTGTCGAAAACCTCATCCACCTCATAGGCACCTAACCACCGAGTGGAGAATTTTCCTTTAAAGTGTTTGAAATTACTGTCATAAAGCAGGGCCCAATCTCCCAGACGGAAAATATTCTTCTTAATAAACTTATCATGCCAACGAGCTCTTTGATCTTGCACCAACATAGTTCGATGGAAATCTTGTATAATTTCGTCCAGCTCATTCAACTTCATTAACCTTTTTTCTTGGGCTTCCTTAAGATTCATCCCTAGTTGAGTGGCACTCCAAAATGTTTTCACTTGGAACTCGATAGGTAGCAACACCTGTTTACCATAAACTGACTCATACGGGGTGTGCCCTATCACATTCCTCCAAGTGATGCGGTAAGCCCATAATGCCTCCAACAACTTGTCAGTCTAATCTCTGTGATGCAACTGAATGGTCTTGGTTAAGATGGATTCTAAAAATTTGTTTTTGGACTCCACCTGCTCTTTTTCTTGGGGGTGGTAAGGAGTAGACTTCTAACGTTTAATTCAATATTGTTCAGTGAGAGCCTTGACCAATTTTGATGTGAACTATGTGCCTTGGTCGGTGATAATCTCCCGTGGTACTCCAAATCTAGTGAAGATGTCTTCGAAAAGGAATTCCACTACTGGTTTCTCGGCTGCAACATACAAAGCTTTGGCTTCCACCCACTTCATAACATAGTTAGTGCAAACTAAAATATACTTCTTCTTCTTTGACATGGGGGAGATAGGTCCCATGAAATCTAATGCCCATTTCTCGAAAGGTTCGATGGATATTTGTGTCTGAAGGGGAATCTCATCCGAAGGAACTGGCCTGCCCATCCTTTGACAAGCGTCACAACTGGATACAAAAATTTTAGCATCTTTGAAAAGAGAGGACCAATAGTACCCGATACGAAGGACTTTGTACGTGGTCCTTTTTTCTGCAAAGTGCCCCCCACAAGGCTCACTGTGGCAGGCATTCAACATATAAAATATCTCATTTTCTCGCACACATCTCCTCATGTTCAAGTCAGGTCCAGTGTAGAACAATTCCCCATTGACCAGGAGTAGTTGACACTTCGTTGTATGATGTTATGTTTCTCCTTGGTAGACAGATTTTGAGGCAATTTACCCGATACCAGGTAGTCGGCAACATCGGCAAACTAGGGAGTAATGGTAGATATAGCAAACAATTCCTCATCCAGTAAATCATCTGGTACTAGATCGGGGACATTTCCGTACATGACATTCATTCGAGACAAGAAGTCAACTGCCAAATTATCTCGCCCAAGCCTATTAATCATAGTTATTAAATTCTTGCAAAAGTAGCAGCCATCTAGTGATCCTACCATTAGTGGTAGGTTTGTTCATCAGGAATATAATGGCAGAATGATTGGTATGGACGAAAGTCTCATAACTGGTTATGTAATGTCTAATTTGCTAATAGGATGAACAACTACTAAAAATTCCTTTTCAGTAATGGTATAATTTAGTTCAGTAGGGGAAATATTCTTGCTAACAAAATAAATAGCGTAAGGTAAGTGATCTTCCCTTTGTCCTAAAATTGCTCCAAGTGTGGTATCTGAAGCATCGGTGAAAATGTGGAATGGCAAGGACCAATTTGGTCCCCTCAATACTGGAGCGGTGGACAACTTGTCTTTTAATACCTGAAAATCATGTTGACAATCATCATTCCAAACAAATTCAACGTCCTTAGTTAATAATTTAAATAAAGGTGCTACAATTCTTGTAAATTTTTCAATAAATCAACGATAGTAACCTGCATGTCCTAGGAAACTTCTTACCTCTTTTTGTGAACTAGGAATGGAAATATGCGAGATTACCTCAATCTTGGCTGGATCGACTTTAATTCCTTCAAATGAAACATGATGGCCCAAAACTATCCCCTTAGTTTGCATCATTTTGTGTTTGCTACTACTAAGGGCTAGGTTGACTTCTTGACATCGAATCAATACTTTTTCTAGATTTGCCAGAGCTTGGGAAAAATCATCTCCATATATGGTGAAGTTGTCCATATAGACTTCTACACAGTCATGGATCAAGTTAGAAAAGATGGCTAGGACAGCTCGCTGAAAGGTAGTTGGGGCATTGCAAAGGCCAAAAGGGAGGACTCAATAGGCATAGGTACCCCAAGGGCAAGTGAAAGTGGTCTTCTCTTGGTCTTCCTCGGCTATTTGAATCTGGTTATACCCACTGTACTTGTCTAGAAAATAAAAATACTTCTTACTAAAGAGTGTGTCAAGTACTTTATCGATAAATGGTAGTGCAAAGTAATCTCGTAGGGTAGCTTTGTTTAACTCCCTGTAATCAATACATATGTGCCACTTATCGTTATTCTTCGGAACCACCACCAAAGGTTACACCCATCTGCTATCGGAAATAAGATAGATAAAATCTGTAACCAATAACTTCTGCAACTCCTCTTTTACAATTTCTTTCAAGGCTGGGTTCATGTGTCTCTATGGCTGCCAGATTGGTCTCATTTCTTCATTGGTGTAAATGTGGTGGATGCATGTATCTGGGTGTATTCCCTTCATGTCCAAATAGTCCCAGGCGAAAGCTGCAGATTTCTCTTGAACCATGCTCAACAATTGTTGCCTCTGTTCTTCATTTAGTTCATTGCCAATGTACAAAAATTTTCCTTTGCTGATTTTAACTGGTTCAATAGTGAGCTCATTTCTGTCCTCTATTGTTGTGAATGAGGAAAACATAGCTGGATGAAAAGCTTCCTAAAAATCATTACTGAAAACATGTTGATAACCAGTAAAAGAAATAGGATAATCAATATAAGAACAATCAGATAAAAATTGCTGCAAAATATGATCTTCTGATTGTTCCTGGAGTCCTCTAGATTGTTCTAATGATAACAAAGGAAACATACAATCCTCATCTCCGTAAGGACTCTCTAGCCATAATGGTACTTCAGTAGCAGTTTGAGCAGGGGGGAAAATTGACAAGGTTTTATTATATAATCCATTGGAAATGACCATTTCTCCACTTCAGCACCCTATCACCGCATCTGCAGTAGCTAACCAAGGGCGTCCTAGTACTACAGGGTGTCCTGGTTTTTTAGGAGAAATGACAATGAAATCGATGGGATATTGCCAGGAAGCAATGGTGACTACTATGTCTTCTAGGGTTCCCATGGGTTTGATAATGGATTTATCTTCCAATTCTAAAATAATAGGTGTAGGTTTGATCCCTTGCAATTGTAAGTATGTCATGGTTTCAAAATTCATTGCATTAATTGCTGCTCCTAAGTCTACAAGGGTGTTTGGTAGAAGTACTCCATTTATTTCAATAGTCACTATGGGATTTCCTGGGTCACTATATTTTAACGGTAAATCTGAGATCATCCTGGAGATTTCGCTCATGACTTTTACATTTTTATTCTTGTGTCCTTTCCTTCCCGGTTTCTTAATACAGAGGTATTTAAATATTTTAGTGTAGATAGGAATGTCTCTAATGGCTTGTAGTAGTGGAATTTTAATACAAGCAATCCTTAATTCTGATTATAAATCATATTCAATTAGAATCTCTTCCTTCTTAACAAGTAATCTTTTCAGGTAAGGAGGTTCATTTGGTTCTTCTTTTTGTTTTTGATTTTCAGTTTGTTCTTGAGGGGCCTCTTCCTGAATAATGACAACTGATTTTCCTTTATTGACTATTTTCCTAGATCATAGTTGAATCTCATTTATTGGGAAAACAATGATCATATAAGTAGGAAAAGGTTGTGCTTCTAAGTTTTGTACAGGTTGAGGTTGTTTATTATGGTTGGTATTAGCTATGGGTTGCACAGGCAACAAAGCAGGATGAGGCGGGTTCAATGATGGTGGTGCCTGCGAAGGTGATGTGTTAGATGGTGCAGGTAATAGCTGGTGGAAAGGAGGAAGAGGCAAGGAGGATTGTTGATAATGATTTAGATTGTACCCCTATTGATAAGGTTGAATGTTCAGATTGTAGGACGTACTAGGCATGTTTGAGTATGGAGGATAGGATTGGTTTTGGGGTTGGAAAGTGTTTCCATAAGGATTTCCCCTCCAATACTGCTTCCAAGGAGTTTTGAGATTGAGGATTAAACCAAGGAGGATAAGATGGTTGGAAATTCCAAGGTTGGTTCTGACCATAGGCTTGAGAGCTAGGATCTTGAAACATATTTTGATTTGAGCTTCTCCAAGAGGGTTTCTTGCTTGTTTGTGAGGAATCATTTGTTTTGGCATTACCCTTGTAGATAGCCTTTAAACCGGGAAGAGATGGACACTTCTTGGTTGCATGTTCTAAAGCACAGATCCCACAAACCTCAAGAACATTAATGGGACACTCTCTCTCAGCATGCTTGTTTCTGCATTTAGGACAAAAGATTGCCATGGCAGCCCTCTCATCTTCTTGTTTCTTTTTAAGTTTTATTGTGTCAAGTTGGTTACCAATAGTGTTTAGGATATCTGTTTTGAAATTTTCCAATAGATTTCCTAATTCCACCCTAGTGACAACATTAGGTACAAATTTATGATTTCTTGACACATAATCTCGGGAGTTGTCACAAAGATTTTTGCCTACTTTAGTCTGACTTCATGAGTAAGTGTGACATAGTTAAGCCAATTTAGCAAAAGGCTTTTTATAAATATCCCCACCACTTAGAAGATTTAAGTTTTGATACATTCATCCCTTAGTCCCTTTAAAAAGATAGTCCTAATGGTCTTCTCATTTAGATGTGGCCGCCTGCCCCCCCCCCCCCCACCTCCCCGAGATTTATGGAAATTATAAAAGAAACGTTCAATATATTCTTCTAGGGTCTTGTCTTCTAATTGTTGCATCCTAAGAATATCTTTCACATCCCTACTTTTGCAGAAGTCTTGGTATTTCTTGAGAAAGATAGACTTCATATCATCCCAAGAGTAGATGGTGTGTTCACCTAGGCTCATAAACCATCTAAGGGTTACATCTTTCAGGGTGGCTGTTAATAGCTTGAGCTTATGTGCGTCCTCATAAATTATAACTCCTACATAGAATGTCAAATTCAAATAAGAAGGCATCTGGGTCTTTGGAGGAATTACCATAGAAGAGTGGAAGAGATGCCATTGGTGTGTTTTTCATAGTGATATTCCCAGTTACATCTAGAATAGGAAACCTAAAAGTGGTTTCTTCTTCCTCTTCTTCTTCCGGTCCTCCCCTCGGCCCTTCATGGTTTCCTCCGAATATGTTGTGATGTGGGCCTTCTCCTTCCCCCTGACGTTCCTCATTGTTTTGTCCTAATATGCTACAATGTTGACCTTCTCCTTCTCCCAAACGTTCTCCATTGTTTTTGTTCTCGCCTTCCTGGTTAGTCATGTCTGCTATAAGTTCTTGAAGAGGCCTGCTGATGGTTACCTGTTCAAAAAGAGGTACTGAAGGGTGGTCGTTGATATTAGTCGATTCTAGATCTTCAAATAAAATTCCTTTCGTACTTCCAAAAATGATATGTTCAACTGTTTCCTCGTCTTGATTTAGGATCTCCCTTTCCAAAGCCACTTTGCTGTCAACACCTCCTTCTTCTTGCTTTATTCCTACATATCGATTAGTAGGATTAGTGATTGGTGTGTTTGCTGGACCAAAAGTTGTAGGAAATTTTGAACTAGCAATAAATCTGCCTTGACTATCCCTAGGTCTACTTCTACTTCTACACATAAAGAAAAGGAAATAAAAGTTCAAAGATAAGAAAAGACAATCAGACTTTGGAGAAACCCCACAATAGTGGATGCGTGGCTCTTCACTCACGTCTTACCATACTTTCTCTGCCCTCTGACTGCTTGCAATACCTTTGAAACTCTGTAATAATAATCTTACTTGAACCAAAATACAACTCCCCGATAACGACGCCAAAATGTTGGGAGTTTTAATTAGTGATTAAATCTCTTACTATTAATTTTCAACCAGGACTCATAAGCACAAGTTGTACTACATCTTTGGTTCAAGATTAAATTTAGAGTATGTGATTTTCCTTTGATCGTTAAGTACATAATGATGGAAAAGAAAAAATACCAACTAAGCACTCATCTCATTCTTAGAAAATGTAAGCAAGCTGAAATAATTCTTCTTAACTCAATCCACTCTGCTCTTTATCCTAACTCTCTAGAATCAAAGGACAAAGTTACTGAAACCGAAACTAAATGAAATTCACTCCAAATACAAATCTTAAATGAGGATTCAAACTTATATCTATTGAAAGAAATGAAACAACTATTTTACTTGTAACAAAACATGACAAGGAAACTAGACTATAATTTTAAAATCAAATCCTATTCTGCCATCTTTAATCTACTCAGATCAAACTACCTTTATTTGGAAATGAAACACTTTCTAAACTGTACTTTAAATGACTATAGAAACTAATGCTACATGAATGGAATCTCGATAGAAGTATCTAAGTTTGGTGCCACCAATTCCTGAGCTACTGCATTAAAATGAAAACCTAGTCTATGACTATATTCAAATAACTCAAAGCAATGTAAAAGATCGAATCACATTGGAAACATAAGTCACTCAACTCGATGCTTGAAATCAACCTATATTCTACATTAAAGAAAATGGAAATCAATATTTAATCTATTATACGAGAATGAAATTAAATTATCCTATGATAATTTAACTACTCCAGTCAATGCTCCGTAAAGAAATGCTTTATGATAAATCATACTATGAAAACTGAATCAAAATATCCGAAAGAAATCAAACAACTCAATGGTGGAAATAGACAATGCAATTCTTATCGTGACTAATTGAGATTCATTTGAAAACAAAATTCAAACGCATACCATAAATCAAACTCTCTATTATACACCGAGAAATCCACACGATTTATCGTTTATCATAAACCACGTTAAAGAGATGGACACATCGATTTAAACACACAGAGATCACGTTAAGTAATTCCAAAAATGCATTTGATTTACTTATCACAGGTATTCCGATCACTAATATAAATGAATGTGCTTTTAAATGACATAACATCGCATGGTTTAATATCGAAACACAACTCAACATTTATGAAGAAGATAACATAACTCCATGTTAAGGATCTACGGACAGTCTCTATGAGACATAAGGATCTACGCACTTAGAATTCCTAATTGAAGTGTCTATCAATGAACGCAAGGTTATAAAACTTAAGATCAATCCAAAATTAATGAAATTCCTCATGAAACTGTACAAGAAACTTCAACGTACTCACACCATAATTGGATAAAAAAAAACTGAAATGAATTAACACATAATGATACTCCTATAGACTAACAATGAAGCCTATTCCCAGATGGTGGTGGGCCTTGCCACACCTGGGTAAGCTTAGACTACTTACAGGAAAGAAAAGCTTAAAACATTAAAAAATTCATAGTAAACCAATACTTGAAATGATTCAAGCTCAACGCATAGCCATAACAGAGTCTTCGATTATGAATAATAATGTCTGAACAATACTTGGTAACTCAATAGTTTGTAATAACAACCTTCTCAACAACTAATTTATTACAACACTAATAGGCATCAATTCACGTTTAGAACAACAATAAACCATACATGGCAACCTTAACGAATTGACTAAATTAGACTTTTAGATTCGATTGCTGAAATGACCTTCCTCTCCTTGGCACAACAGATTCTAACAAATCCCAATATTGGCATGGACCTGTTTCGATGAGGATGTAGAAGATATTCATTGTGGAAAACATCGAACTCGGGCTCAATCAGAATCTCCAGTTGTGGTGTCCAAGCCTCTAGAAGCATGAAGTCTACTAAGCCTCCATGGTGTTGAGTACAGATCCTGGACTAGGCTGTTGAGTACAGAAATAACAAAACAAGGTTGTTGACAAGCACTACCTCCATATTTAGCTAACTTGTCCATACTGGTGCAAATCTTCACACTTAACCCATAATGATTAGTTATCTCAGTAGGAATATAACTCAAACTTACTCAAACCTAACCAAAAATAACAAAATGACACTAATGAAATGATTTTACCTCATGTTAGGGTCTTGGCAGGTTTAGGATAGTGATGGTGATGGAGAGGTAGGTGAAGGAGTACTTTCTTTGACAAAAATGGGCAAAAATAGAGGTGATAAGTGTAAAATTCGGGAAAAACAAGGCACCAACAATAAACCTAAGGGAATAATATGAAACCTAGGAATATGAACCCTTAGATTAATAAACCCAAGGTATATAAACCCTAAGATAAATATTCTAAAACCTAAAATAAACATGGTTGGTGTTGCTTAACCATGGTTGATTTCCATATTGAGACAATATTTGTCATAATGAAACGTTGGACCATGGTTGATTTTCATATTAAGACAATCTTTGTCACAATGCTATGTTGGGCCATGGTTGACTATGGTTAATTTTCATATTTAGACAATCATTGTTACAATGCGACATTTGACCATGGTTGGCCATGATTGATATTATAAACCCAAGGTAATAATAAACCCAAGGGATTGATATTAGAAACCCAAGGGAATAATATTAAACCCAAGGGTCTAATATTATAAACCCAAGGTACAGAAACCCTAAGATAAAGATTATAAACACTAAAATAAACATGGTTGACCATGGTCGATTTTCATACTGAGACAATCATTGTCACAACGCAATGTTGGACCATGGTTGACCATGCCTAACTGTGGTTGATTTTCATATCAAGGCAATCTTTGTCACAATGCGACATTGGACCATGGTTGACCATGTTTAATTTTTTTAAACATGGTAGAACATGGTTGATCAAGGTTGAGCATGTTTGACCAAGGTTGACCATGTTTGACTATGGTTAATCATTGTTGACCATGATTATCATATTGAGACAATATTTATCATAATGTG
Organism: Pinus tabuliformis; assembly: GCA_031772625.1. Taxonomy (NCBI): domain Eukaryota; kingdom Viridiplantae; phylum Streptophyta; class Pinopsida; order Pinales; family Pinaceae; genus Pinus; species Pinus tabuliformis. The sequence goes on from CM062809.1 coordinate 76,037,807, forward strand.
ACATGGGACCAAGGTTGAGACAATGATTGATTTTCATATTGAGACAATCTTTGTCACAATGCGACGTTGGACCATGGCTCACCATGATTAACTATGGTTGACCACATTGATTTTATAAAATATGGTTGACCATGATTATATTTATAAAACATGGTTAACTATGGTTGGCCATGATCAATATTATAAACCCAAGGGAATAATAAACCCTAGGAATAATACTAAAAAACCCAAGGGATTATAAACTTAAGGGAATAATATTAAACCCTAGGAATATGAACCCTTAGATTAATAAACCCAAGTGATTGATATTATAAATCCAAGGGAATAATAACCTAAGGGATAAAAATTATAAGCCAGAGGTATATAAACCCTAAGATAAATATTATAAACCCTAAAATAAACATGGTTGACAATGTTCGACGATGGTTGATTTCCATATTGAGACAATCCTTGTCAAGATGCAACGTTAGACCATGGTTGGCCATGCTTGACCATGATTTATTTTCATATCGAGAAATTCTTTGTCACCATGCAACGTTGGACCGTGGTTGATTTTCATATTGAACTATTGTCACATTGCGACATTCGACCATGGTTAACCATGGTTGACTATGGTTGGCTATGATCGACCATGGTTGAACATGATTGGCTAGGATTGGCCATGGTTTACCATGATTGATATTATAAACCGAAGGGAATAACAAACCCAAGGGATTAATACTAAAACCCCAAGGGATTTTGAACCCAAGGGACTAATATTAAACCCTAATATTATAAACCCAAGGCATATAAACCCTAAGAGAACATGGTTGACCAAGGTTGACCATGATTGACCATGGTTGACCATGATTATCATATTGAGACAATATTTGTCATAATGCGACATTGGACCATGGTTGAGACAATCATTGATTTTCATATTGAGACAATCTTTGTCACAATGTGACGTTGGAACATGATTGACCATGATTGATTTTATAAAATATGGTTGACGATAGTTGACCATGATTGAATTTATAAAACATGGTCGACCATGATTGATATTATAAACCAAAGGGAATAATAAACCCTAGGGATTAATACTAAAAACATAATATACTATAAACTTAAGTGAATAATATTAAACCCTAGGAATATGAACCTTTGGATTAATAAACCCAAGGGAATAATAAACCCAAAGGATAAAAATTATAAACCCTAGGTATATAAACCCTAAAATAAACATGATTTCCCATGGTTGATTACCATATTGAGACAATCCTTGTTACAATGTGACGTTGGACCATGCTTGAGCATTATAAACCCTTGAATTAATATCATAAACCCTAAGATTAACATTATAGTAACATTTTTTAATACTTGAGCATCTTGTTAATCTCTCCTTTTTTGAAAACTCCTAAATCTTTAAAGATATCCAACATTAATTGTACAACAAATTCTCTTTGGGTGAAAAATTCAAGATAATACTTTTACCTTTTACCTTTACTCTACGATAAAAATACTTAAAATATTTATGTTCCAATTTCATGTTTTCCTATTATGAAAAATTAACTTAATATTATAACTTTAATTAATTTTGAATTTTCTCTTCATCTTCACTTATTATTAATTTTTTAATTAATTAAAAAACCAATTTTCCTTAATAAATTAATTAATTACTTAAAAAATTAATAAAATAAATTATTATTATCTATATTTCGATTTTATAATCTAAAAAATTTAAATTCCATTCAATTTTAAACTCCTAACTTTTTAAAACAACATTTTATTTAAAAAATCTAAGAAATTAAAGTTTGCAATTGCTCCATGAAACTTGGATAATATCGAGTGTACTTTTCTCAACTTACGGATGTAGACTTTCGATATATATATATATATTTTTTATTTCATGTGAGAGAAATATTTTTCTTATTCTAAAACGTTCCGTCCTTGTGATTTCATTACACAAAAATGATATAAATATACAAAACTTTATATTAATATATAAAATTATACATCTTTATAAATAAAATTGGGTAACCATATATTTTTATCATTCATAATAAAATTTGTTTAAAAATTAATCGATGTTACACATATATAATTATAGGGAAAAAAATTAAACATAGTGAATTTAAATTATATAAATAATTGCATCTTCTCAAATCTATTAGTCTTTAAAAATAATTTCTTCGGAAATCCGACTTTGTTAAAGCGTTCTATCGGTTTCGATGATTCAAATGATAATGATATGTCGTCTATCTGTTAAAATATAAAAAGAAAAGATATTTTTTTTTAGTATTTTAAGATAATCAGAGTTATATTTTAATATTTTGAAGTAATTTTTTTCCGTGGAAAAAGTTGTAATTTTTTATTAATAAGAAATTGCATTTTGTAGATGCAGAGCATATTCATATGATAAGTTGTACTTGACAATTTAAAATTAGAAACTGTTATCCCACAAAGGTGGAGTTGTTCAAAAATTTAGCATTTGAGAATGCTGTAGTACTCTTCAGAGAGACTATTACTGAAATAAAACATAAGAATTGTATGAATAATGACATATGATCATTTAGTTAAGAGTCGAATCCAAAAAGAAAAACTGTTTATGCTCCAGGTTCTATAAATGGCCTGTGATAGTACTGGTAAGAGTTGTCGTCTCGTTCCTCCTGAATCAACCAAGAAGCATCGTCCCTGTGCGCTGCTTCCTTGGATAGGTGGTCAACAACTGTGTTGCGTTCCCTATAGATGTGGCGGCAAGAGGAGGAGTCAAAATTTGATTTGAGTCTATGAGTTTCATCCAGAATATGTTTTAGAGAGCATGCATTGCATTGAGATTTTTTGTTAATCCAGTTGCATATTAATTGAGAGTCACCAGATAGTTGTAAATGTAAACAGTGTTTGATCAATGCATAATGTATGAGGTTTTTGGCTGCGAGGAGTTCAACATAGTTGTTGGTCCCCCTGCCCAGCCCCATTTGTATTCTGAAGGTGTGGGATTCAGATAGATGGAGGATTGCACCCCCTCCATAGTCTGTCTCCTTGGCTAACCCATTGAAATAAGCCCATGGCTGGGTTGTATTGATGGCTTCCGGTGTTATGTTCCTATGGACCGGCTGGGTGCCCTCATCGGGTATGGAGCTGTACTTAGCTAGGATTCTGGAAGAAATGGAGGGCCAGTGAGGGTCTTTTTGCTGGAAGATAGATTGATTTATGGCAATCCAGATGGCCCAACATATGAGGAGAGGGATATTCTTCTCTTTATCAGAAGCAGATTGCCACCAACAGTTCCATGAGTCTGCGAAATTTGTGCCCTGCCATCTTTGAGAGGAGGAGAGAGAACTGAGGAGGTCGTTCCAAAGATCTTGAGTGCAGGGGCAATGGAGGAAGAGATGGTCCGTGTCTTTACTACCACTCTTGCAAAAGTAACACCAGAACGGGCCTGAGAAGGATCTTTTCATCAGGTTGGCTCCAGTCGGGACCTTGTTCCGGAGGATGGACCACATAAGTAATTTCGATCGAGGGGCCGCCTTCAGCTTCCACAAATGCTTCCACCATTGCTCCAAGGATGGTGGCTTGTGATGCTCCATCAACACCTGGTAGCCTATCTTGGGGGAGTATACTCCGTGTTTAGCAAAATGCCCAAATAAGCTCATCATCTCCCTTAGTTATTCTTATATGGGCCTCAGTAAAAGCTTTTGTGAAATCCCTCCACTCCTGTTGCCAGCAGTGCAGTATATTTAGATCATGTACTATTTTCCAGGCCTGCTGAAACAGAGAGGAGTGTACCTCATCAACAATATGGCTGATATTCGATATGCCTTGGTCCAGAAGGTGGGCTCTCAGCCCCTCAGATAGCCAGTGAGCATTGCCGCACCCCACCCAGGGGTCTAAGCCTATCTGCACCTGTGATCCAGACCAGATCCTCCATGTCAGACCATTTCGAAGAAGTTCCTTGGTGCTGATGACTGCCTTCCAAATAATGGAGATGTTGGCATTGTTCCTGTGATCTTGCCTGATCCAATCATACGCATTAGAGGGGGATATATACTTGGATACATCCACCTTCGTCCAAAGACTATGGTTGTTAAGTAATTTCCATCCTAACTTTGCTGCCAATGCCTTTGAGAAAATATCCAGCCACTTGATACCCCAGCTTCGCCAACCCTTCGGTAGAGCTAAAGACTCCCAGCTTGTCCAAGCAAAAATTATCCCTATCTGTTTCCCTTTCCACAAGAACCGGCAGCATATGTTTTGTAGTTGAGCCAGAATGCCTCGAGGTATCCATGCTAGCGTCATCCAATAAACCGGGGTTGCTTCCAGGACAGCCTTAATGAGGACCAGCCTCCCCGCTCTGGATAGGTATTTGTGATACCATATATTAAGTCTCCTCTCAACTTTTGAAATGAGCCACGTCCAATCTGCAATTTTGTATCCGTGAGGTTTTAGCCTGTACCCAAGATACCTCAGTCCTTCTTCGAGGGTAACTTCTGCAAATGCAAATCTCCGGAGAGCAAAGTATAGCTCGTGTTGAGAGCAACCTATAGCAATGATAGTGGATTTTGCCTCGTTTAAGACCATACCAGTAGCTTTTAAAAAATTTCCAGAGAGCGGTGGAAGGAAGTGATGTCACCGATTCCTCCGTTAAGGAAGACAAGCACATCATCCACAAATAATAAATGGGTGAGGATGCAAGCTTCAGTGATTTTGATTCCCCTTATTCGCCCTTGTTTGTGATCATCTCCGATAACTCTGCTGAGGCCCTCCATAATAAGTAAAAAGAGTAGAGGAGAAAGAGGGCATCCTTGCCTCAGTGCTCTTTCTGCATGAAAGAAAGGGGAGGTAGAGCCATTAATCATCACACTAAAAGATACATCTGTAATGCACCACATGATCCACTTGATGAAGGTGAAGGGGAACCCTAGATGGGTTAACAAGATGTGAATGTAGAGCCAGTTGACTCTGTCAAAAGCTTTGGAAAGGTCAATTTTCAAAATCATTCCTTTGAGAATTTTGGTCTAAACAGAGTGAAGGAGTTCCTGAGCCATGCCAACGGCCTCGTGGATTTGTCTGTTCTGTAAAAAGGCAAACTGTTCAGGGGAAATATGCGAAGACAGGACAGGCTTAAGGCGGTTGGTGATGATTTTTTCAATAATCTTGTATATGCAGTTGCATAAGGAGATAGGCATGAAGTCATCATAGGTCGAGGGGTTATCAAATTTGGGGATAAGAGCAATGAACGTGGAATTGAAGCTTTCCCACATCCTTCCCCTTGAACGACATTCTTCTATCAATCTTAAGAGGTCCAGCCCTAGAATGTCGAAGAAAGAAGTGTAGAATTTGACTGTCCAACCATCGGGTCCGGGACTCTTGTCCTTTTTTAGCCATTTGAGAGTTGCTTCCAACTCTCCAAGGGTTACCTCCTTTGTCAGGTCTTGCTCTGCCTCCTGATCCACGAATCTGGGGAAAGACTGTACAATGCACATGACTTTGGCCAGGATGGCAATTGGAGGTTCCTTGTATACGCCTCTAAAGTGAGAGTTTTCCAAGCCTGCCAGCTCATTGAAGGTTCTTACAGGGAGTCCTTGTTCATTTTTGAGTTACCAAATGGTATTAATCGCCTTTCTCCCATTGGCATGCTTGTGAAAGAATTTGGTATTGTTGTCTCCCTCCCTGAGCCATATAACTCGGCTATGAAGTCTCCAGCTCTCCTCTCTGTCCTTCAATATTTGAGCCCTCTTTTGAAGAAGAGAGGCCATCTTATCCTTTTGTTCCTAGGAATCTATAATTCCACCCGTACCCTCTTCCATTGAAGCGATTGCCTCCTCTGCTGTTTTGAGCAATTGCTCCTCCTGGTCTCTTCTCCTTTGGGCCCACTCTTTTGAGAGAGACTTCAGGGCCTGCATGTTGCGTGCAAACCCTTCTGCAATGTTGTCCTCTGAGTCCACTGGATGAGCCTTCCAGTAATCACCCACTTCCTTCATGTACCCGACATCCTTTAACCAGGTGGCATTAAATTTAAATGGGGCCTTTGGTTTTTTGATGACATCTTGAATTTCTAGATAGATGGGCTTGTGATATGATAACCCTCTCGAGCCAACCCATTGTCTAATATGGTAGCCACTATTGGCTAGAGCTTCTTTGATGAGAAAACGATCAAGTCTTCTAGCCAGGATGGTCTCCCCTGTTCTATTGTTCCTCCAGGTGGGCCGAATTTTAGCTTAAGGAATATCCATAAGATTGTGATTCTCCAGCAAATTCTCAAAAAATACAGACAGAGGGTCCACTTGTGCTTTTAGCTCCCATGGCTCCGCAAACCTCAATGAAAAATTCAGGTCTCCTCCAAGTATAATATTGTCACTTTGCATAATAGAAGAGGATAGCAGCTTCCTCTAGAAGTTAGCCTTGTCACGGTAGGGGCCATATACGTTAATGATCTTGAGGCTGGCTTCTAGGGAGGACGAATAGATATCCACTCCCAGGTAATCGATGCCCCCCAGACATTTAACAATTTGGTGGAGTGAGTGCAGATGCCCAAGGTAACCCTGCCAGCTCGTCTCATAGCATCGAGTGAGTGGAAAGACCTATTCGGGAGCCAGGATTCCAGGAGAGGGGTGATGGTACAAGCTGGGCCGAGTGTTTCTTGGAGGAAGATAATGTCAACAATTTCCGAGGAGAACAACCGCCTCAGGGCTAGTTTTTTGCTGGGACTAGCCATCCCTTGACAATTGAAGGAGAGCATATTCATGGAGGGGGGGAGGAAGGGGCTTTCTTTGCTCTAAGACCCAAGGGATAGTTTTCTGTTTGCCTGTAGCGATCTCCTCCCCGGCCTAATTTTTAGCCCTAGTTAGAGAGGAGGGTTAGCCCCGTGGGAGCTTGGGAAGAAAGGGGAGGGGTACCACTCCAAACCCTACCACATCTTTGCCTGATCGAAGCTTAGAGCGCGTCGGGTAGCGGTGGTTGGTGTAGGGGGGGGAGACGAGTTGCAGAGAAGTGAGGGCCACCGGAAGAGTAGGTTGAGGGGAGGGGTAAACAGAGGGAGGGGGCTATGGGACAATGTTGATTTATTAAGGATTGCTGGGGGGGTCCGGAGAGGGGAAGGGACGCCGGTGAGAGGGACGATGAGCGAGGGGAAACATTTGAAAGGGGGGGAGAACCGACATGTGTATGCATGAAAGAAGATGAAAGTATATCAGATACAGAGAAAGAAAAAGGGGAAGAAGAGAAGACCATACCCGCGGTGAAAGCGTCCCCTGAAGCCGCCCGAGCTCTCGTCAGTGGAGGAGAGGGTGGCCGAAGTGGAGCTTTTCCCCGCTTCTTCTTGGGGCCAAGGTCCGTCTCTCTAATTTCCTCGGCTGCATCTTGCGACGGCTGCTCTTCGACCTCCTGAACATGCTGGGCGGGTTCCGGAGGGGTGTCATTATTCTGAGCAATCTCTCGGGGCCTCTAACTCCCTTTGGCATTCAGTGGGTAGTCCCTAAACACATGGCCGACCTTGTGACAACGTCGACATCTGTAGGGCACGCCTTCATAATCCAAAATTTGCTTCCTGGTGTAGTTCCGCCATTGGATGGTGATGTATTCCTGCAGACCCCCTCTCGTGTCCATGTGCACCAAAATTCTGGCATAAGCCATCTTGCCAGTAGCGAGGTAGGATTTGTCCGATCCCATATATGTGCCGAGCGAATTGCCAATATGCTTGAAGATTTCTTCGACCAAAAATGAGGGGGGAGCCCTGGCAGCCTGACCCAGATTGGGCCGACCCCTATCTGTTCTGATTCGGGATCAAAGAGAGGTGACCAATGCTTCAAGAGAACCGACGCATGTTCGAAATGCCAATAAGAAGATAAAACCCAGTTGGTATGGTCTGGCCGAGCAAACCTGAAAGCGAACCAGCCCCTCACAAAGGTTTGGACGGTGGGAAGGTCTGCAAGGTGATGTTCCCAGACCTCGGAAGCCCAGGCTTTTAGCCTTTCCGCCGAATGGTTTTGTCCACGAATCCTTCATACCAGGACCCTATCTGCGATGTCCATGGAGTTCGCCAATTGAATATCTTCCTCCAGCCACAGGAAAATGTCGTCGATCTTGGTTCTGAAGCATCGAGCCTTCTTATGGGGTCTCGCTTCCTTGGTTGGGGTCTCCTTTGGATTAGAGTTGAGCCCAGGAATAGGAGGGGCCTCAAGACGAGGGGATGGTACTGATGAGAGGGTGTCTGAAAGGGTTGGAATGTTTGTGAAACATCCAGAATGAGGGGTCAGGACAATGAGACGAGGACGGAGTTGCCGAAGTTGAAGGTGCTGACGAGCTGATCAAGACGGAAGAGGGTTCGCATGAAAGGGAAAATGAGGAGGGTCAGCTCAGGACTCCGGAAGGTTAGGGTTTAGGTAGCCGATAGCAAACCCTAACGAGGATGGGGACGTTGACGGTGCAGTGAGGGACGGCCAGGTCGGGGGCTCGTACGGCAGGATAACCAGGCGGTTGAACGGCCCAGAGATCGAAGGCAAGTCGGTGATGGCCTCATTTAGTTCGCAACTAAATGGAGCACGGTCCTCCTTTGAGGAATGCAGAGACGACTAGATAGCTTCCTTCGGCAGCGGGTCCTCTGAGTAATCAACAAGATCGAGGTCCATTGTTGTCGGGGGGTCGTGAGCGCCAACTACCTGTAACTGCCAAGGAATAATAGGGTGATAGCGAGAGGGTTCAAACCCTAAACGGGGGATGCGAAGCGAAGAGGGTAAAACGGCTCAATAACATAGTAAAAAACCAAACGGTCATGCTAACGTAGGGTTAGGATGATGGCAGTAGCCCTAGACCCGAGCGACGTGGATCTGTCCTGGTCTGCCATCTGCTGCACATTCCTACAACCACGTCGAGTCAGCCGTACTCACCATCACGCCGCAGAGCCACCCTCCATTTTGAAGTAATGATAACTATATGTATCTTGTTCTTTAATATGTGAGAAGGTCATATTATATTTGAAAAAGTCGAAATCTTTTAATATTCTAAGATAATTAGAATTCTATCTTAATATTTTGAAGGTTATTACCATATTAAATATTCAAAATTTAAATTTTGCAAAAATAATAAAATTTATAAACATTTTTCTTTTGATACCGATATATTCGAAATTTAAATTATAAAGAAATAACAGAATTTATAAATATTTTTATTTTAATATGAGATATTTTTTTATGTCAAAATCAGAGAAAAAAAAACAAATAAGGCAAATGATCCATGAGAATTGTCTTGATAAAATTTGTTGGTAACGTAAAATTCCCGTGCCTAGCCGAGGAAACTTTAAAAAAACACTTAAAATTAAAAAGCATGCCCCGAAGGGTATATTCTTGCACAACTACACCATTGATACAAAGCTCTTTGGAGAAATTTTGGCGGCCCTTAGCTCTCCTCCTCGCCCTTTCCGGACTTGGAGGATCCGCCAGGGGCAACGACCTTTCTGGGAAGCAGTATGTTATGGATATTGGACGGCAACAGTGCCCAGCAACTGATCAAAGTATATAATTAATCATGTATCAAGTGCCATTTATAAATATTAGGATAATTAACTCTTAGTGCCCCTTTGCCTATGTTCTGGTTTACATTTTGGCTTTTTTTTGACCCTGCTGGTTAATCTCTAGTCAGGGTTTCTGTCTATTTGACCTTTATCTCTCGGTTTTTGTGGATGTCTTTTCTCTTTTGATCTATCTCTCTGCGTTTTGGATGGTATTATAAAATGCTTTTAAATGAAAATATATCCGTAAGCTATCTAGACAGTTATATTTTTTGTGGAAGTTCCCGTTTAATCTTCAGTATTAGACCTATCTGTTTTGTTCCAGGATGGGACGATCATGTTATGTATTTAGAACTTTATATTCTCTTAATATAATCCATGATAATTTTCACTCTGAAAAAATGTTTAATATTTTACATGCAATAAAATTAAAATTAAATTTTAAAATATTTAATATTTTACATGCAATAAAATTAAAATTAAATTTTAAAATATAATGCGAAAGAATTAATAATTATAATTATCAATAAAAATTTTAAATCATTTAAATTACATAAATTAAAAAATATAAAATAAATTTAATAATATATTTATAATTAATTATATTTTATGATTAAATTTATTTTAATACTATTTTTAGAGGGATTAAATTTGGTACAATTTTTTTAGAGTAAATCTTTTGGGTACACTTTTTTTAGAGTGAAAATAAATTTGATTTTTTCCTTGGAGTTAAGATGAACATAGACATGTCCACTGAGTCTTGGATAGATAATCACTAGTGCCTTGTTAAGACATTCCTAAATGTTACGTCATAGATTTAATTCCTCCATTTTTCCAATCATGACGTAGCTTGACCAATACCAAACTTAAAAAAACAACACATAAAAATAAAAATTCAACAAATATAAATATTAATATAATTTTTATATTTTAAAAAATAAAATAAAATAATTACTAAAATAGACACAAAACTTATAATTATAAAACCATAATTATGAAAATTTTATATAGTTAAATATTACTCTAATAAATTGTGCTTAAAGATACCTCTTCCATGATAGTTATTCCACCATGATCACAATAACTAGAGTATCTCCAAGATGGAGGTTGTTCAAACTAGTGTTGAAACATCAGTAAATAAATTTGATTATTTCATTGATCAAGAAATTATTCCCACAGTAAATATTTTTGTGAAATCAAAATAGCAGCCTGCGTACATTTATTTGCAAAGTAAATTTATTGAATTGATATTAAGATAAATGGCGCGTGTTAGATTTTACCCATTCATAATATGTAGAGCAAATGGATGATATCTCGTAAACGTCAACCTTGGCCGTGTACAAAATAAAAAAATATATATTTTTCTTTTAATTTTAATATTTATATCTATATCTATATATATATAAATAAAAAAAAAAAGTGTATAATATATAAATAAATAAAAAGTGCAGAATATGTTTTAAAATTATTTTTGCTAGTTGGATCTAGGAAAAGTTAGAAGCCAAGACATGTTTTTTTATGGACTACTAATGAGCGAATTTATATTTATGAATAATAGTCACATTAATTATTTTTACAATTGATTTGACAACTAAATTATAATAGATTTTCAATAATATATATATATATATATATATATATATATATATATATATATACATATATATATATATATATATATATATATATATACTATATATATATATATAACTAATTATAACGATTAATTTAGATATTTTTGGACTGGTAAGTATTTAATTTAAAATAATAATAAGTAAATTTATAAAAATTACTTTTAATTTAATGTAATTAATTATGCCTTTATTAAATTTATTTTAAATTTCCATTTTAAATGGTTGAATTTTCTACTTTGAATTATCCAAAAATAAATTTGAGTAAGTAATTGGTCGTTATGAAATGTGATTTTAGCAAGAGCATGTGGTGACAATGTTGTCCACTTTTTTTATCCAATACAAAACAATGTTTCAAAATAAACTAGAAGTTATACTTTTAGATGTGTACATATAGTAAACATTAAATACTATGTAAACATTTAATATCATGTGGTGATTTAATGATTGATTTATTATTTTTTTAATTAAATAAGAATAATATAACACTAAAACAATCATTCCCATATAATTGTTAAAATATATTATTTTTGTTTTTTCAAATAAATATTTGAAATTATGAATATTATAGATAAATGAAAAAATTACAAGTTATGCTTATGAATAAATCATAAGAAATTTCTTAATAATATATTCATAATTAATTTAAAATATTGAAAATTTGATTTATTATTATTATATTTGTATTAAAATTTTAATTTATATATATGATAATGATGATGGTGGTTAACGTCCATTTAGACCAAACTTTGGTCTATCTGACTTAAAGAAACTAATTATTTAGTTTGATTTAATATTTTATTCCTATGCTCAAAAAGCTTAGAGAGAAGCCTCCCAAGCTCACTGTAATTAAAGCTTAGAGATCTAATGTGGTTGTATGTGGGGTACTCTAAGAGGAAGTGATTTTCATCCTCGATGTTCGTATCACAGAGATGGCATAACCTTTCCATCCATGGTGTTTTAGGAACTGCCCAACCACTCGTTTCACTATGGAGCTCACGAGAGTTCGTTCTAATCTTGGCTATATTAATTTTCTTCTTTGAGCTAGTTAAAACAGAGAGATACTTTTGATCTTCTAGGGTGGGGTTGATGCCCTCCTTATAATATCTTAATTTTCTTTTAGCTGTTAAATCTTTCTCACACCATATTTTTTCTTTGAACTTAGAAGTAACAATATTTTTAATGTGATCAATGTTTTGCAATACAACATTCTCGTGGATCTCCCAATGGTTTAACCAGGCCCCAGTGTCTTTATACCAACCTTGTTTGAGCCTTAGGTGGTTTTGGCTGGAATTTAAAGCTAGCTTAGGAAGTCTATGGTCTCTTATGTTATTGAGTTTGTGATTGTACAACAAAATCCTAGTCATAGCTAGGCTCTCTCTAGGGGAAAGACCCACTTCTATAAGGAGAATAGGACAGGGTGTGTTTCTTTTAATTTTGAGGTTATACGTTATAAAACACTTCTGGATTTGCTCAATCTTTCTCCAGGATTCTCTAGAGATGCTACAACCCCAAACATCACATCCATATATATATAATTTGAAATAAGTATATATCCTTTTATAAATTTTAATAATTAAATAAATTATTTTATGAAAAATGATTTTTTTTTCCTCTTATGAATTTTATATACAATTTGTTTTTTAATATGATTGTAATATTAAAACTAATTCACTATTATTAATTTAATTATATAATATTAAAATTTTATCTATCTATCTATCTATATATCTATATATATATATATATATATATATATATATATTATTTTTTTTTTTTTATCAAATTTTAAATAAAAAATAGTTGTTTTTAATATAAAATTTCTTATTAAATATTTAAATTATAAGTTCACTAAGTTTACTAAGGAACAAGAAGTTGATGGATGCCTTCCTTTCCTTGATATTCTTATTTCTAAGAATAGTGATGGTTCCCTCGCCCATCGAATTTTTCGTAAGAAAACTCATACGGAGCAGTATCTTCATGCCAATTCCCACCATTTCCCAGCTCAAAAGATGGGTGTCCTCAATACCCTTGCTACTCGGGCCCTAAGAATCTCCGACAAAAAGAGCTTTGAGAATGAAAAATCCCATCTGCTTGGTGTCTTTGTTGAGAATGGCTATAGTAGATACTTGGGTCAGAGGGCTTTCCTTAAGGCTTCCAAGAATTCTTTGAATAAAAGGGAACCGAAGGAACGTATCCCAGGTGTCCTTCTTCCGTATGTTCAGGGGACTACTGATAGGATTGGTAGGATTCTCCGGAAGCATAGTATCCCTGTGACCTTCAGGCCCCTGAACACCATTCGTGGGTCCCTAAGATCTGTAAAGGATCTTATCGACCCTAAGGATATGAAAGGGGTTTATTTGATCCCTTGTTCCTGTGGGACCCCCTATATTGGAGAGACTGGTCGCTCTATTAATCAAAGGATTAGTGAGCACGCTGCAGACCTTAAGCATAGGAGAGCCAAGTCCTCCGCTTTAGCTGAACATGCTGAGAAAACCAATCATCATGTTTGCATTGAGGAGGCTAGTGTTATTGCTAGGGTTTCGCATTTCCATCATGGTAAATTTAGGGAAGCGCTTGAAATTGAAAAAAGGCCTTGCAATCTTAATAGAGACGATGGCTGGAAAGTCAGTAGATGTTGGGTCCCTGCTCTCTCTTCCTTGTTGGTTTCCACCCTCTTCTTTAGGGTTTATTTCTTTTTATCTATTTACTTTTTATTATTATTTTTATTATTTATCTAGTATTAACCTTTTTATTTTAACTGATTTATGTTTTATGGATTTACTTTTATTGATTCATTCTATTATTACCTTTATTTTTTGAGTCCTTTTAACTAATTTTTATTCTTAATTTATTTGTTCGGTTATTACTTTTTTAACTAACCTACCCTCTTATATTTTGTTTATTTGTTTTGTCTTTATTTTATTTATTTATTCCGACTTTTTTACTAATTTTTCTAACTAACCTATTTATTTTATTCTTTTTATTTTCATTTATTCATTACATTGTTACCATTTTTGACTTATTTTTTCTAACCTCTGTGGTTTTCTTCCATTAATTTTTCGATAATTTTTAATAGTATTTATAGGCTTTTAATTTTGATTTGATTATTTTATTTTTATTTTTATCTTTATTATTTTATTTACTATTATTACCATTATTATTATTATTATTTTAACTGATTTATGTTTGATGGATTTACTTTTATTAATTCATTCTATTTTTACCTTTAATTTTTGAGTCCTTTTAACTAGTTTTATTATTTTTATTCTGAATTTATTTATTTATTTGTTGGGTTATTACTTTTTTAACTAACCTACCCTCTTATATTTTATTTGTTTTGTCTTTATTTTATTTATTTATTCAGACTTTTTAACTAATTTTTCTAACTAACCTATTTATTTTATTCTTATTATTTTCATTTATTCGTTACATTATTACCATTTTTGACTTATTTTTCTAACCTCTGTGGTCTTCTTCCATTAATTTTTCGATAATTTTTAATAATATTTATAGGCTTTTAATTTTGATTTGATTATTTTATTTTTATTTTATCTTTATTATTTTATTTACTATTATTATTATTTTTATGTTTTTTAACTAATTTATTTATTTATTTACTTTTTCATTTCTAATTTAATTTTCATTTATCCATTTATTTGTTTTATTTTATTATTTTTTTTCCTAACTAACTTATCCTCGTTTTGAGGTTTCTTAGTATTTTATAATTTATAATTTATTTTTATTTATCTATTTACTTGTTTTATTTTGAATATTTTTAACTAACCTTCCCCTTTTGACATTTGTTAGATCTTTTATTATTTTATAATTTTAATATTTTAAATAATATTATTTTATATATATTGCTTTTAGGGTCCATTATTTAACTAATTTCTAATTTTTATTAAAATTTGTAAACTAAATACCCTTCAATTTATATTTGGTCCTAATTCTTACTAACTAAGCTAATAAAATATTTTTGACCCCGGTCCTTGAGTCAAACTAGCCGTTGGTCAGGAGACTCTGTTCTGCCTATTTAACTTGCTTAGCTGGATCTGTTTCTTCAACTTGTCCTGATGATGAACCACACTTGTTGGTTCGAAACGCGTCGACAAATGATTTTCCATGTGATTTTCGCCGAAAAATCTCTCTCTAAATTGATATGGATCACAGAAGCCTGAACTCTATTATTTAAATTATAATTTATTTTATATTTTAAAATATAAAATACTATTTATAATATATTTAAACTATAATATATTTCATAAAAATTGCATTTCTTAAATTTTTTTATATTTGTGTGAAGTTACTTATCTAGTTTGACAATTTAAATGATTTTTGTCTTCAACCTTCTATGATCCATAATGAATTAAGATAAGTCTTTGGGTAGAAATCACATAAGAGAATTTTTTGGCTAAGGGGGTTTAAACCAACAAGTGTGGTTCATCACTTGTCCTGATGATGAATCGCACTTGGTTTGAAATGCGTTGGCCAAAAATTTCTCTAATGTTATTTCTTCCCAAAGACTTTGCTTAATTTAAACGATTTCACTTTAACACATTGTATATATAGAAAATACAAAAATCCTTGCACAAAATCTAACTGTTAATAAAAATGATGCAAGATTCTAATAAAATAACATGTTTTTTATTATTGCAATATATTATATTTCTTTTATTATATATATCATTATTATTAAACATAAAAAATAAAAAATGATTTTCTATTTTATTACTAAATTATATAAAATTTAAAATCTAAAAAAAACTGATTTTTACTTTATTATTAAACTACATTAAATTTATTTTACAATTATTATTAAAAAATTCTATTTTATTATTTAATATAAATATAATTACAAAATTTTCATAAAAAATTTCGCAAATAATCATATGAGTTTTCATTGTTTCTAAATAACACACGACACATCCATGTGCTTAATATTAAACTTAAAAAAAAATTGTGATTATATGGAATATTATTATTATTATCCAATTTTAAGGTCAAGGTTAAGCTAGACATCAAATTGGTGTATGAGACCCCTTGTTTGTGGGACAAGAGACCCACTTCGACACATAATTTACAAAGGCATATATACTCTACCCAACTTGTGACTTCTTCAAAAAAAAACACATACTCTTAACCATTAAACCAAAAATCTATAACCCAAAAAAATTGTAAATCACATCGCCTCTTAGTTCTATTTCTATTATCAAAATTCATATCAAAACCTCAGCATCAATGTCAAATCACCGCCATAAATTAGTCACACTTTAATCATACGATTACAACACCATTAAAGCATTATCATGTACACCAAACAACCTTATATCACGATGAAGTATGTTTTATTATCAATGGCATACCATAGCAAATACATACACACATTTTATGTACTTTTGCTACTCCATAACTCCGTCTCGGGTTTAAGTAATTTTCAAAATATTGGTACCATTAAATCATCATCATTCTACACCAAACAACCTTACATCATGGTGAAGTTTTATGATCAGTAGGCTATCATAGAGAAGAGGTACGCACATGCTACCCATGCGTCGAGTTGGAAGGTTTACGAGAATCAATGGGAGGCGGAAACGTGGGAAAAGAAATGGTGGTGGGACATAACGTTTGGTTTGGTTTGTGCTTCCTGCTCGGAAACTGGGGCCGCTGTTGTTTGCTAAGCGTACGCTAGATTCTGATGAGAATTCACCGTTTTGCTAGTGCCGAGAAGTAGGTCCATAGATGGTGGACGGTACCTGCATGTTGATGCCATGCTTTGGTGGTGGCAAGTGGTAATATCAGTTAAGTTATATATATATATATGTTTTATATCAAAATTATGAGTGGTTAATATCGGGAAGTAGTTCACATAAATTAATAATCTAATTTTAATTTTAATTTAATTATTAATTTTTTAATTTAATTTTTACTTTTATGTAATTTGATTGAGTTTTAATGTTTAAATAATATAATATGACAAGAGATTACAACATTTTTTACATACAAGATTTAAAACTCCTCTTAACACAATCAAATAATATATATTTAAAATCAAATAAATGATCATAATTATTAATAAAATGAAAATAGATATTACCTATAATAATAGTAGTGTTGATTATATCATTTTTTTGAAAAAGAAATTAACATTGAATATAAACTCCATAGTATTGATATTGTGATGACTTCCAAAATGTAAATTAAATTATTTGAAAATTTTGTATATATGAAAAGTTCATTTATGAGAGATTTAACACTTGTTTAAGTTGATCAATTCATGTTTAAAACTATATTAACTATTGTAAATAACTAGTATTTGCACCAAAAAGGTGCAAAAACATGCCGATAGAATGTAGATGAATGTAGAGTGACCTAGAGGTAGTGCACCAAGGAAATACGGATGTAGAGTGACCTAGAGATAGTACAACAAGGAAATAAGGGCATAGACATAGAAGATATTGGGAATTAGGAGGCTGGGGTGGGAGAATAAGAAGAAATTGGTAAAGTAATATTAAAGTTAATTAATATAATGATTTTTTTATTACACTAATTTAACTAAATTAAATACTAATGTAAATAATACATTTTATTATAATTAATTAATTATATTTAGTCAATTTAATTAATTAATTACTTAATTAATATTAGCTTACCATTATACATTATAGGTCTCTCACACACACACACACATATATATATATTTATTGAAATTAATTGATTTTTGGAATAGATTTGGTTTTTTTAATAATTTGTATTTCAGTTAAGAATAATCTATATTAATTAATACAATAACCTTAATACAATAATTATAACTCACAAGATCTTGTATATACTTTTTATATATGTAATAAAAACAATTTTATATATGAAATAAATGTTTCTATATTTATATTTAACCATAAAAATAATCTATATTAATTAACACAATAACCTTAACACAATAACTAACAAGATCTTGTATATACTTTTTATATATGTGATAAATGTTTCTATATTTATATTTAACCATATTGGCAACTCAAAATGCTTCGATGTAAAACAACAATAACAACAACAAAGTTAAATAAATCATAACCCACCCAAAATGTGAGATTTGTACTCCAAAAAATTACAATGTGCACAAATTTCCTTATATTTGAGTACACATGCCTAATTATTTTCAAAATAATTGATAATTAAAAAAATAAAAGAAATATATAAATAAAATAATTATTAACTTGATGCTTATATTTTCGTGAAATTATTAACGTGATGTCTATATTTTTGTGAAATTACTAACGTGATGTCTATATTTTTGTGTAATTACGAACGTGAAAATTTAAGCATGCGAAACATAGCGATTTCCCAAAATAGTCACTTTTGAGATATCAAGACAATATTTTAACGTGAGAAAAATGTCTATATTTTTGTGTAATTACTAACGTGAAAATTTAAGCATGCGAAAAATAGCGATTTCCCAAAATAGTCACTTTTGAGATATCAAGGCAATATTTTAACGTGAGAAAAATTTTTCAAGGACAAATTGTCAGGTAATAAGTCACATCATAGATGGATTTGGTAATGGGGAAATTTCCCCCACCCTCTCCTTCTTTGAGTAAATACCTGTATGGATAGCTTGTTCATATGCTCTAAAACTTAATTTATATATATATTTTTGTTATGAGCTCAATTATTCTATAATAACTTTCAATGATTAAAGTCAGGGACCTTGGCCTAGGGGAGAGCTCAAAAAACTCAGTGTCATACTTGATTTTTTTTTTTTCTCAAAATATTTACCATTTTGATAACATATTTCAAGTTTTACTACAAAGTAAGCATAGTTTCTAAAGACTATACCATAAATATAGAGCATATAAGACAATAATACATATATTTCTCCATAAATCAACTTGTCATCCACATTTCGTTGGCATTGGTGTCATACAATCCATTGACCAAGTTGCATGAAAAATTGACCACAATAACCAGAGCTAAATTTTTACTCAAAACTTGGTTGCATGAAAAATTGTCCACACTAATAGGAGTTAAATATTTCTAGCTAGACGAAACTTGGTTGCATGAAAAACTGTCCACACTAACAGGAGTTAAATATTTTCTACTTGACAAGATTCTTCTAGGCCAACATCATATTTTCTTGAGCGAATACCAATGGTTCTAACATTGTCTGTTATCATCTTGTTGACATAAATATTTATTTATAAGCCAATTGGACTTTACATGTTGAATAACCATATTAATTATGAGAATGTCATATATACAAATTTTTTATATGGATGCTTTTGGGATAAAAGGATTAATAGCGTACATAATTACACTGAAAATTCTATAATTGTATGCCATAAAACACAAAGAAACAAACACTTTGAATAATGAAAGATTTGGCTCCAAAATTCAAAGACCAACCAAGTACCAAATGTTAACTGATGACTCCAAAATTCAAAATTCAAAGACCAACCAAGTACCAAATGTTAACTGATGACAAGACACAATGAAACAATTAAAAACGAACTAATACTTACCAAAGACTACAAAGACTACAACAAACTCAACAAGAACTAGACTATTTGTTTCTTGAGAATCATTGACAACAAGTGCACATCTAATAACTACCCAACACATCTTGGTGCATCTGCAGGAACAACCATTTGAAGCGTAGTTGAAATATAGGCTTTGAAGCGCAGATGAAGTCATCTCTTTGGTGCAATATAGAGCTACAAGCATTCAACTTGTTTGAACTCTTGTGCTTACGTTGATCAACAAAATGACCCTACAACATTTTAAGGGAGACCACCCACTTGGGAACTAAAGCAGCTCATTTTCCGTTGAAATGTTGGTTCCGACTGGTTAAACTAGATCCAATTACCCTTTCTCTATCTCTATTAGCTTAAAGAAAATCTTTTAGTTGCCAACAAAGAAAAAGCAATCAGATTAGCCTTCCTGCTGAGCTCAGGCTTCAGAGCAAATCCTTAAGTTGATCTATGGCTCAGCTAAATGAGAAATATGCTTGGCCACTTTAAGAAGAGGACTTACAAAAATGTAAAGTTAAACTAATCTACATGAATAATCTATCTACATGATTAATCTAAAACAAAAAAACCCTATCTCAAATTGGAATGGGATAGCCCTTTCCTAATCCAAGAGCAAGCTAATTAAAATAGGGGAAGAACTGATATGATTCATCATGTGATTTTGTATTAATCAAAGGAAATAGTTCACATTAACTAATACAAGTGAAAGAAAAATAAGCCTGCAAATGAATAATAAATAGTTATTAGTCACAATAGGAATACTCCAATGAATTAAGATTGATTTTGATTTCATTCTGCCTTGCAAAGATAGATTTAACAAAGCTTCAACAACAAAATGTCAGTGACACAACAATAGTGCGTAATATCAAAGAGGCATAATACTGTTTAGAATAAAGATCATAGCCAATAATGAAACTTTTAGTGAGACAATAATCCTGCATTTTGGTAATACTACACAAGAATAATAATTAATTAAAACCATGCTAAAATTTATTACCACAGTTCTGAGAGTAGCTCTGATCCTTAATGAAACTTCTTGCAATAGTGCGAAGTCCCTTTATAACAAATCCATAACTGTTGAAAATAGCAACAAGAAATGATAAAAATAGAATCCAAAATATTCCAATTTTAATTTGTCCTTGAATTAAAATTGTGAATTTAGTCTCACCAGCTGCTTGAAAATAATCAATTAATTCATTATGGATTAATTAGTTGGAGAAATTCAAGTTAGAAGTCTTTTTGAAGTCATGCAAGAGTTATCCCTTAAATTAAGGAGATTATCCCTTAATTAAGGAGATAATATTGAGTTATATTTGAGTTGTAATTAGTTAGCTCAGTTTATTGAGTTAAGTCCAGTGAAATTAGTTCCAAACTGTTTGAGGAACTAATTGTGAGTTATCAGTCAGTTGATGCATGCATGCACTCAATAAGTGTACTCTAGATAACTGAAGATTCTCTCA
This sequence comes from Pinus tabuliformis, assembly GCA_031772625.1. NCBI lineage: Eukaryota > Viridiplantae > Streptophyta > Pinopsida > Pinales > Pinaceae > Pinus > Pinus tabuliformis. Next base: position 76,058,913 of record CM062809.1, read on the forward strand.
TCAAAAACTCATGCATGTCTGTTATGAGAAAGACCCAGTTGAGCTAAATGTCAAGAACAAGTTACTATCAGTTGCATGTGTTTTCCTATAAAGGAAACTCATCCATGTAGTAAAGGTAAGGTTCCTTGAGGATTGCGCAGTTCTAACAGTGTGTTAGAGCAGTGTTACACTGGGTGAAGGAGATCATCCCAGAGGTAACCGTGCAAGGAAATAGGAACTTGGAGGGCAGAGGAGAAGGCTTGTGAGAAGCTTTGACTGCCTGTGAGCATCGAGGAGGATTGTATTGAGAGCTAGCTAGCTGTGAGAGCTAAGGCTTTGTATAATTCTGATGTATTTCCACCTTGTATGATAATACAGATAGTGGGGTTTTTAGCTGAGGCTTTCCCCTGAGTAATTTCTGTGTTTCATGTGCATTGATTCTTCTTGTTATGGTTATATGTGTTCAGCTATGATTCAGCTCGATCTTTAAGCTTCCGCAAGTTTGATAATAGAAGTAGATTATAATATTATGCTTTGGTATATTGCATTATCGAGTTAATCTACAGTCAGATTTTCTACATAGATCTCAGAGGTAGATTTGTAGAGAATTTGCAAGAATTTCTACATGGTATCAGAGCTGTGAACAGTATTTAGAGAAGAGAATTCAAAGTTTGAAGTTCGGGGTTGTAGGTGAAAATCGAATTATTATCATACTTCAAGCTTGGCCAATGGCGTTCTATGGCTTGAGACTCGAGTATGCCTTGGAAGGCAACTCAAATTACATAGCATGGAAAGATCACGTGGAGGCTATATTAGAATACAACAACTTAAAGGATTTCATTGATTAAGAAATCCCAAAGCCAGGTTTAACTAATGCACAAGAGTTGGCTGAGTGGAAGAAGTGTGTGGTGAGGGCGAGACAGATCATCCTTGAGGGAGTTTGAGACCATATTGTCTCAAGTCTCCATGGGAAGGATACTCCATATTCAATGTGGAAGACATTGAAGGACCTCTACCAAAACAATAACGACCAGAGGAAATTGGCGCTCAAGGATAAGCTTCGAAGAATCAAGATGGAGAACGACGATACTATTTCCACATATCTGAACAAGCTCACCACTTGTAGAGATGAGCTTGGAAGTGTGGGAATAACTACTGCCGATGATGATATGGTGAGCCTCACTCTCCTTGGCCTTCCAAAGAGCTGGAATAGCTACCAGGACTCTGTGAATGGAAGGGAGAAACTACCAGATTGGGAACGACTGTGGTCGGATCTCATGTAGGAGGAGATCAGGAGGAGCACACGAGATGGTTCTTCATCCAAGGATGATGATGAAGAAAATCTGGCCTTAGCGAGTAAGGCAAGGAAAGGGAAGGGGAAGGTGTCCCATTCCGAATCGAATTCTTCTCATGGAGGGAAGAAGGGTGACAAGTCTAAAGTGAGATGCTTTATTTGTCACGAGATGTGTCATTATGCGACTAATTGCCCATTGAAAAATTCCAAGAAGGGATCTTCAGATGGATCAGAAGGCGAGGGATTAGCCTCTCAGTTCGAAATGAAATTTACTCTCATCGCATGCATGGTGTCATCAATGATGGGTTGTGGTTGGTATCTTGATAGTGGAGCCTCATTCCACATGACCGACGATAAAAGTTTGTTCAGTACCTTAGAGGAGAAAGACCTCAAGATGCACATAGAGATGGGTGATGACGAAAGGTATAGTGTTTCAGGAGTGGGCACGGTTGCTTTTCAGAGGGATCATGGAGCTCCCATCACCTTGATAGATGTGAAGTATGTGCCTGGACTAAAGAAGAACTTGGTATCGGTCGCGATGTTGGAGGACAAAGGATACGATGTTGTCTTTAGTAAGGGAAAGGTTTTCCTTAGACACATCACCATGAGATAGGTGAAACAGATCGGTTCATGAGTCAAGAACTTGTATGCTATTGAGGTTCAAGATGCATGCAAAGCCTTGAGGAGCAAGGAAAATGTTAAAGACTTGGTGGTTGAGAAGGAAAGTAAATTACCTCTCAACATGCAGTCGCAGAAGAAGTCTCAAACAATTGTGGAGGAGCCACAATTGGAGAAGTGGGCAGAGGGATGACATGCAACCATACCTCCAGGTGTGAGGTGGGGTGATGTGAAGTGATAGTCCTAAGAAGGCTGAAATAGGGGCAGGATCCTTGAGGTACCCAACCTCTTTGCTTAGACCTTGCTACGAGAGCCTGATGAGGAGTAGCAGGACTGACTGAGTGGGTAGAGACAGATGCGGATGGAGTGGAAGAGGGAGCTTCAGCATCAGAGGGTGTTTCTAGCACAACAGGGAGGTTAGTTGGGAGATCAGTTACTTACTTCTCAGTAACTGAGTTGCAGTGCAACAGTGAGCAACACGATGCAACATGATGAGAGGAGGTGCAGTGCAAATGCAGTGTTGGGAGAAAGGACCAGCAACAACACAGATGCAACAGGAGGAATCCGTGGGATTGATGTAGTCAGAGATCAAAGTGATAGAGGCTAGAGCAGTCAGATACTGAGGAGCGCAGAGAAGGATTGACAACAGTGCAAAAAGGCAGAGTCAGCTAAAGCACACAATTTTCAATTGACAGAGGCAATAATAGTCAGAGAGTTTGATGACAGGTGCATCATACTGATTCAGGTTGGATGTTTTTTTGTTTTTGGAGTTGCTGGAGCAACAACACTAGAGAGAAGTGTTGCATGCAGAACATTTCAAAGGTTCAGGATCGGGATCGAGTTGAATTCCTTTCTTGTTGAGAGGGAGTGTTGAAAATAGCAACAAGAAATGATAAAAATAGAATCCAAAATATTCCAATTCTAATTTGTCCTTGAATTAAAATTGTGAATTAAATTCGAATTTAGTCTCACCAGCTGCTTGAAATTAATTAATTAATTCATTATGGATTAATTAGTTGGAGAAATACAAGTTAGAAGTCTTTCTGAAGTCATGCAAGAGTTATCCCTTAAATTAAGGAGATTATCCCTTAATTAAGGAGATAAGATTGAGTTATATTTGAGTTGTAATTCGTTAGCTCAGTTTACTGAGTTAAGTTAAGATAATTTAGTTCCAAACTGTTTGAGGAACTAATTGTGAGTTATCAGTCAGTTGATGCATGCATGCACTCAACAAGTGTACTCCAAATAACTGAACATTCTCTCATCAGAAACTCATGCATGTCTGTTATGAGAAAGACCCAGTTGAGCTAAATGTCAAGGATAGGTTACTATCAGTTGCATGTGTTTTCCTATAAAGGAAACTCATCCATGCAATCAAGGTAAGGTTCCTTGAGGATTGCGCAGTTCTAACAGTGTGTTAGAGTAGTGTGTGAGAGCAGTGTTACACTGGGTGAAGGAGATCATCCCAGAGGTAACTGCGCAAGGAAATAGGAGCTTGGAGGGTAGAGGAGAAGGCTTGTGAGAAGCTTTGATTGCCTGTGAGCATCTAGGAGGATTGTACTGAGAGTTGACTAGCTATGAGAGCTAAGGCTTTGTATAATTCTGATGTATTTCCACCTTGTATGATAATACAGATAATGGGGTTTTTAGTTGAGTCTTTCCCCTGAGTATTTTCTGTGTTTCATGTGCATTGATTCTTCTCCTTATGGTTATATGTGTTCAGGTCTGATTCAGCTCGATCTTTAAGCTTCCACAAGTTTGATAGTAGAAGTAGATTATAGTGTTATGCTTTGGAATATTGCATTATATAGTAAATCTACAATTAGATTTTCTACATAGATCTCAGAGGTAGATTTGTAGAGAATTTGCAAGAATTTCTACAATAACTTCTCTACAATCTCTACAATAAAACTCTTTGCGCTCTACAATATTGCGAAAGCACAAATCGAATTATTTCAAAGCCCCCTGTGTGTGATCACAACCTCCCTAATCTTATTGAAGAGACATGTATTTATACAAAGTTTCAAAGTTAATAGATCTCTTCGATTTCTCAACAACCAAGAAATAAAAAGTAAATGAATTTGAAGTTTTTGTATTTTTTTGAATCACAAGCTAAACTTAGAAGATCTTGGAAGATTCATTTGGATTAAATTCAAACAGTCTTCGAATGAATGCAAGGGTAGTATCCAACATAATACTTGAATAGCCTTTCCAACAGTCTCTGCCTTTCTTTAGTGTTGTAGTGGATCATATGTTCGATTGCTATAGGAAGTCAAAGATCTTCCTTAATTGACCCTGGGTTTATCCTTGTAATTCAAATAACAAAAGTCATCAACGTTTTATTGGAAACATCCAAATCATAATTAATCACAAAGAAAAACCACAATAGATAGCCTGAGAACCTTATAATAGTGATTTTCCAGAACTTTTAGCAATGACCAGACCAAAGTGTGACAAGTGGCGGACGCAAATAGATATTAGAGATTTTGAGTTATTAGAGTTTAACATGGCATACCCTACGAAACTTGTGATATATGGAAATTTACGATGAGGAGCAGACATGATATTTTATTAAATCATTATGATAAAGCCGATCAGATCCAAAACCATATCGAAGATTGAAAGATTAGGTCTTATCGAAGATTTTAGATTTGTGCCATTCCAAAAGTTCTGATATACAAACAAACTCGATATCACAATTAAACCAAATCTTAAACCATATTGGGTTCGACATATCAAAGATTGGTACATATCACAAGTCAGAGGAGGAGGTGCACTGGATATCGACGGTCGGAGAGATATGAATATCGAAGATCGATGATTGGGGGAAATGATTATCAGAGATTGGAGGGATTGGCATATCGGCGATCAAAAGTAATGATGCGGCAGGCGGATCCTCCTGTTGGTTATATTGTAATATGGTCGAACTTTGGTTTATAATATGTTTGTTTCAATATTTCATCTTAAAAGGATCATTTCCATATGTTATAACATGAGCTTGGTCTGGGGGGCTATTTATTAATTAATCCTAATTGATTAAAATTTAAAACAAAGTTTTATTAATCAAAGAAACTGAAATAAAAGAAAATGATGATAAAAGAAATAAAAGGTCCCCATAGTTATTAGGATAATAATAAAGTCAAAATGGGGGTGTTGTGTTTTTTACCACAATAATGGTGACACACGGGAATAACCAGTAATATCTGAAAATAATGATGAAATCCCAAAGAAAAAGAATAAAGTTAAATGAAACAAAATGCTAAAATTCATATTTTTCAATGAAATCTCTGTAAAGTATAGTAGAATTTTATCATCTTTTACACCTCCAATATTGATGATAAAATAAAAATAATGTCTACAATATGCCTTAATTGGTAACAACTTTAACTAAAGAACAAAATCTTTTAATTGAGTTTAGTAAAAAGATGAACTCTTATTATCACAGGTAGAGCCACTACTACCAGCAGGCGTCCATAGCCTCGACAAGGTTACCTTTTAACCCAAGGAAAAGTCAATATCCCATCTATTGCTTGATATTTCATAGGAAATATATTTCTATTTATTTACTTATTTATTAAATTACTCTGAAAGCCATTGTCCTGGATTGGTGACCAGATTTTGACAATGCCATTCACAAGTATTGATAGTAATGAACAAGCCGACTCGTGATGAGACCTATTGTCTTACAACAAGTTGTTGTAAGCCATTATCTTGGCATGGTAACCATATATGATAATGTCACTACGATCAATGCTCATGATCATGATAGGCTGGATCTGTAAGGAGAACCCCTATCTTCTAGATATTACATATAGTTTATTTGACACTCTGATGATTTTAACATGTATGGGGGGGGGGGGGAATCCTCTCCTTAAGAGATTTGGATGACATAGAAGATTCATAAAATACTAAACTGTATCTTTTGCCTTTGCTACTTTAGGAGCTGTTTATGATAAAGGTTGTTGTAAAATAAGATTATCTCTTATGTTATAAAGTTAGAGATTATCAGAATAATAAAGAAAGAGAATATAATAAGAGTTTCAAATCTGAATCTGAAAGAAATCAATTTGACAATTATCTTGACGTTCTTCCTTTTGCCAATGAATTTCATTAAATAAGAGTAAAAAAAATTCCATGTATTAGACCAAAGGTGGTGTGTAGGTACTTCCCAACTAAAAGGTTGGTAATATCACCAGAATCACACTCAAAGGGATTTTGAAAAAGAGGATGATGCTGTGAAATTAGATCCAAAAGCAAGAGCGAAGATAAATGCAAACCAAACTAAAATAAAAGTAAACCATTGCAAGAAAAATCATGAAATAGGCATAACTCAAACAAGATAAAAGCAAAATCTTGACATAAGGAATTAAGGTCTTGTTATGTATTTTTCAAGCAAAATGTTGTCTCACTTAATGAGTTTCTTATTCATGATTTTGTTATAAACAAACTAATGAAGAGTTGTGATTAAATATTGCATTTGAGAGATTAACATGGATTTATTTCTTTACTCAAATCTTGCTTTAAAACATATCACAAAAATGATAAGAAAAATTTTAAGTCAAGAAAATCTCCCTTCGCGGGTCTTGAAAAATTCTCCTTTTATCACAACTGTTTTATTCTCAAAAGGCGGATCAAACCAAAACCTACAAAAATAACAACAAAAATATATGAAAGAAATAAAACTAAAGTAGGAAAGAAAAAAATGAAATAAAACACTAATAGATGATAATAAAAATGCAAATGCATACCTGGAAGAATTTGATAATAATTTTACCTCATTAGTCTTCTTCATCTTCTTCGATGTATTTCTTAAGAATGTTTAAAATCATCTTCTTTTAAAAAGAATCGAGTGGATAGAAATGAGGAAGATTTATGAAACAAATGCATGGCTGGTCAAAATGTATAGATGTACTCTTAAGTATTATCATTCAGGTAAAATGCATTTGGAAATATGAAATCGTCTATCCAATCATAAGATAGAACCTCAACCTAAGAAGAAATTGAAATAGATGATTGAAGTTTTAAAATTGATTATTGCATGTACTAATTAATGCATTTGGCGAGAGTGTGGAACTTATCTTGCTTAGGATGCCAACGTAGTGTGTGCACAAAATCAAAAATAAATTTGAACAAAGAAATAAATTGAAAGGAATGAGAGAAAGGTAATTTGTAATATACATCTATGTTACAAATTATGTTACAACATGGTGGAAGTTTGTTTATAGAGATTTCCTTTTTACAAATGATTATGAATTTAAAATCATTATTATCCTCAAGATTAAAACTACAAGAAGGTACATTATCATTGTAGGATTGAGAAATCAGAGTTGATTTATAATCATTGAAATCATTATGACTATGAGGGGAAGTGTTTGAACTGTTATCTTTTTCACTTTCAAAAACATATTCATTTAAGGATTGGGAATCAATTAATTTTTTTTTAAGATGAAGAAGAACCAAGTTCAATATTTTCATTGTCATAAATATCTTTAGTGTCTTCCTTGGTATGTGATTCTTCATTAGAATTATAAGGAAGATAAATTAAATACTTAAACAACTAGTTAGTTGATGCTTAGGAGGTAAGTCATTGGATTTAAAGAGAATTAATGTCAATTTAAATTTAACTTAAAATTGATCCAAGGACTCACCTTATGTCCTATGCAATTCAAGTAGTTGTTTTCACACTTTTTTGTATTTGTATCGTTGAAAAGCCTGAAGGAACATCACTGCAAATACATCCCAACTATGTACTGAGGCAACTAGAAGTGAAAGACAACAGTCTTTTGCTTGACCTGTCAAAGTATATGTGAAAATCCTACCAAGACCAACCTCATCAATAATAAATTTCCGAGAATTAGAAATGAATTGAAAAAGGTGATTGAAGGCAGAAGAATTACCATTGAACTTTACCTTTGACAATGTTTTAAATTCCTTGATTGGAGTAGTGTTTGATTGCGATACACTAAAGCATATCCAAGGAGGTTTTTTGGAGGAGCCCATAATTAAAAGTTTAAAATTATGCAATAAAAAATTTAACAAACAATTTAAAAAAGACCCTCCTTCTAGTGCCAAAAATGTTGATTAGAAAAAATGACTCGTCAACATTTTAAGGGAGACCACCCAGTCAGGAACTTAATGAAGCTCCTTTTCCATTAAAATGGTGGTTCCAATTGGTTAAACTAGATCTAATTACCCTTTCTCTATCTCTATTAGCTTAAAGTAAATCTTTTAGTTGCCAACAAAGAAAGAGACATCAGATTAGCCTTCCTGCTGGGCTCAGGCAAGGAAGAAAATCCTTAAGATGATCTATGGCTCATTCAAACCAGAAGTATGCTTGGCCTCTTTAAGAAGAGGAATTCTACAAATGAAAAGTTAAAATAAATGCAGATTAAACATCTATCTACATGACTAATCTAAAACAAAAAAACCTATCTCGAATTGGAATGGGATAACCCTTTCCCAATCCGAGAGCAAGCTAATTAAAACAGGGGAAAAAATGATATAATTCATCGCGTGATTTTGTATTAATCAAAGGAAATATTTCACATTAACAAATACAAGTGAAAGCAAAATACGTCTGAAAATGAATAATAAATAGTTATTAGTCACCATAAGAATACTTCAACGAATTAAGATTGATTTCGATTTCATTCTGCCCTGCAAAGATAGATTTAACAAAGCTTCAACAATAAAATGTCAATGAAACAACAATACTGCATAATATCAAAGAGACATAGTACTGTTTAAAATAAAGATCAGAACCAATAATGAAACTTTAACAGTGAGACAAAATCTTTCAATCCAGTAATAGTACACAAGAATAAGAATTAATTAAAACCATGTCAAAATTTTATTACCATAGTTACGAGAGTAGATCTGACCAATAATGAAACTTCTTGCATTAGTGCGAAGTCCATTTATAATAGATCCATAACTTCTCTATAATCTTGACAATAAAACTCTCTGCGCTCTACAATAGTGCGAAAGCACAAATCGAATTATTAAAAAACCCCATGTGTGTGATCATGACCTCCCTGATTGTATTGAAGAGAGAAGTGTTTATACAAAGTTTCAACATTAATGGATCCCTTTGGTTTCTCAAAAAACGAGAAATAAAAAGTAAATGAATCTGGAGGTTTGTATTTTGTTGAATCACAAGCTGAACTTAGAAGATCTCAGAAGCTTCATTTGGATCGAATTCGAACAGTCTTCGAATGAGCGGAAGGGTAGTTTCCAATAGAATCCTTGAATTTCCATTACAATAGTCAATGCATTTCTTTAGCATTGTAGTGGATCATCTATTCAATTGCGTAGGAATTCAAAGATCTTCCATAATTGATCTTGGGTTTATCCCTGCAATTTAAATAAAAAAACTCATGAGTGTTTTATTAGAAAATCAGAATCATAACCAATCACAAAGAAAAACTCCAACAGATAGCTCAAGAACCTTATAATAGTGACTTTCCAGAACTTTATAGCAATGACCAAACCAATGCGTGAAAAGTGGCAGACACAGATATATATAAGAGGTTTTGAGTTATCAGAGTTTTAACAAGGCACACTCTACAAAACTTGCGATATATGGAAACTTTTGATGAGGAGCAAACACAATATTATATTAAATAATTGTCTACCACATCAAAGATCAGAATATTAGGTATTATCAGAGATTTTAGTTGTGTGTCATTCAAAAAGTTCTGATATACGAACATCTTAAATCATATCGGGTTTGACATATCAGAGATTGGTACATATTGGAAGTCGGAGGGGGAAGTGCAATGGGATATCAACAATCAAAGAGCTATGAATATTGGAGATCGAAGATCGGGGGAAATGATTATCATAGATAAAAGATTGGAGGGATTGGCATATCAGCGATCCGAAGTAATGATGTGGTAGGTGGATCCTTCCATCAGTTATATTTAATATGATCGAACTTTGGTTTATAATATGTTTGTTTCAATATTGCATATTAAAAGGATCATTTCCATATGTTATAACATGAGCTTGGCTATTTATTAATTAATCCTAATTAATTAAAATTTAAAACAAATTTTTATCAATAAAAAAAACTTAAATAAAACAAAATGATGATAAAAGAAATAAAAGGGTCCCCATAGTTATTAGGATAATAATAAAGTCAAAATGAGAGTGTTCTATTTTTTACCACAACAATGGCGACAAACGGGAAGAACCAGTAATCTCTGAAAATAATGATGAAATTCCAAAGAAAAAGGAATAAATTTAAATGAAACAAAATGTTAAAATTCAATTTTTGCAATGAAATCTCAGTATAGGATAGTTGAAGTTTATCATCGTGTACACCTATAGTATTGATGATAAAAGAAAAATCATGTCTATAACATTCACTAATTGATAAAAACTTTAAATAAAGAACAAAATCTTTTAATTCAGTGTAATAAAAAGATGAACTCTTATTGTCACAGGTAGAGCCATTGCTATTAGAAGGCGTCCATAGCCTCGGCATGGTTACCTTTTAACCCAAGGAAAAATCAGTATCCCATCTATTGCTTGATATTTTAGAGGAAATATATTTCTATTTTTATTTTATTTTATTAAATTACTCTGAAAGCCATTGTCCTGGCTTGGTGACCAGGTTTCAACAATGCCATTCACAAGTATTTATAGTAATGAATAAGTTGGCTCGTGATAAGACCTATTGCCATACAACAACTTGTTGTAAGCCATTGTCTTGGCATGGTAACCAAATATGATAATGTCACTACGATCAATTATCATGATCATGGTAGGAAAACTTTGTAAGGAGACCCCCTATCTTCCAGATATTACATATAGTTTATTTGACACTTTGATGATTTTAACATAGATGGGGGGAAAAAACCTCTCCTTAAGAGATTGGGATGGCATAGAAGAGTGATAAAATACTAAACCACTTATTTTGCCTTTGCTACTTTAGGAGTTGTTTATGATAAATGTTTTTGTAAAACAAGGTTATCTCTTATGTTATAAAGTTAGAGATTATTAGAATGATAAAGAAAGAGAATATAATAAGAGTTTCAAATCTAAATCTTAAAGAAAGCAATTTGATAATCATCCTGATGTTCTTCATTTTTCCAATGAAATTCATTAAATTAGAGTAATTGTTTTTCCCATGTATTAGACCAAAGGTGGCATGTAGGTAATTCAGAACTAAAATGTTGGTAATATCACTAGAAGCACACTCGAAGGGAGTTTGAAAAAGAGGATGATGTTGTGAAATTAGATCCAAAAGTAAGAGAGAAGAGAAGTGCAAACCAAACTAAAACAAAAGTAAACCATTGCAAGCAAAATCATGAAATAGGCATAATTCAAACAAGATAAAAGCAAAATCTTGACATAAGGAATTAAGGTCTTGTTATGTATTTTTCAAGCAAAATTTTGTCTTGATAATGAGTTTTTAATTCATGATTTTGTTATAAACAAACTAATGAAGATTTGTGATTAAAAATTGCATTTGAGAGCTTAACAGAGATTTATTTCCTTACTCAAATATTACTTTAAAACATATCACAAAAATGATAAGAAAAATTTTAAGTTAAGAAAATCTCCCTGAGTGGGTCTTTAAAAATGCTCCTTTTATCATAATTGTTTTATTCGCAAAAGCTGGATCAAACCAAAACCTACAAAAAGAACAACAAAAATATAAGAAATAAGTAAAACTAAAGCAGAAAAGAACAAACTGAAATAAAATGCTAATAGATGATAATAAAAATGCAAATGCATACATGGAATAATTTGATAATAAGTTTACCTCATTAGTCTTCATATTCTTCCATGTATTTCTTAAGAATGTTTAAAATCATCTTTTTATTCAATCTACAAAACATTAACAAAAATAAATCTAATATGTTCCTAATCCTAATCTAAAAAGTAGATTATGACTAGGTAAGATCAAACTTCCAGTGTAACCATTTAAGTGCCTTATCTGCTGCATGCATGCAAATAACAATTGTTAGCAAAAATAAAACTGTAGCTGAAACATTAAAACAAAAATGAAACACACTACGTACTTTTAAAAAATTATTTACAAAATACTTCCCTTGAAACTCTTCCAAATATTTGTCTATAGGATCATTAAGATAAGGATGTGATTTAGATGTTTGAAAATAATTCAAAGAAAGAGGAAACAACAAACCAATATTAACTATTAAATCTTTGCAAATGAAAGGTTGCTGTAAAGAAAAGAAAAATCAGAAATCTTCTTTTCAAAAGAATCGAGTGGATAGCAATGAGGAAGATTTCTGAAAGAAATGCATGAATGGTCAAAATGTATAGATGTATTCGCGAGTATTATCATTAAGGTAGAATGCATTTGGAAATATGAAATCATCTATCCAATCATAAGATAGAACCTCAACCTAAGAAGAAATTGAAATAGTTGATTGAATTTTTGAAATTGATTATTGCAAGTACTAAGTATTTCATTTGAAAAGAGTGTAGAACTTTGTTGCTCAAGATGCTAGGGTAGTGTGTGCACAAAATGAAAAATAAATTTGAAGAAAGAAAGAAGTTGAAAAGAATGAGAGAAAGGTAATTTATATTATACATCTATGTTACAAATTATGTTACAACATGGTGGAAGTTTGTTTACAGAGATTTCCTTTTACAAATCATTATGGATTTAAAATCATTATTATCCTCAAGATTAAAATTGCAAGAAGGTACATTATCATTGTAGGATTGAGAAATCGGAGTTGATTTATAATCATTGAAATCATTATGACTATGAGGGGAAGTGTTTGAACTATAACTGTTATCTTTTTCACTATAAAAAATAGATTCATTTTGAGGATTGTGAATCAATTAAAACATTTTTTGAAGATGAAGAAGAACCAAGTTCAATATTTTGATTGTCATACATAAATTTATTAGTGTCTTCCTTGGTATGTAATTCTTCACTAGAATTATAAGAAGAGAAATTAAATACTTAAACCAACTCATTAATTGATGTTCAGGAGGTAAGTAATTTGATTTAACGAGCATTAATGTCAATTTAAATTTCATTCAAAATTGATCCAAGGGCTCATCTTCTTTCCTACGCAATTAAAGTAGTTGTTTGCACACCTTTTTGTAGTTGTATCATCGAAAATCCTGAAGGAACATCACTGCAAAATTATCCCAGCTATATACTGAGGCAACTACAAGCGAAAGACACCACTATTTTGCTTGACTTGTCAAAGTATATATGAAAATCCTGCCCAGATCAACCTCATCAATAGTAAATTTTTGAGAATTAGAAATGAATTGAAAAAGGTGATTGAAGGCAAAAGTCTTACCATCAAAATTTACCTTTGACAATGTTTTAAATCCCTTGATTGGAGTAGTGTTTGATTGTGATACACTAAATAATCTCCAAGGAGGTTTTAAGGAGGAACCCATAATTCAAAGTTTAAAATTTTGCAATAAAAAATTTAACAAAAAATTTAATTGATTTTTCGAATAGAATTGGTTTTTTTAATAATTTGCGTTTCAACTAAGAATTATCTGTATTAATTAATAAATAACCTTAATACAATGATTTTAACTAACAAGATCTTGTATATAATTTTTATATTCGTGATAAATGTTTCTACATTTATATTTAACCACATCAATTCATAGTGGCAACTCAAACTTCTTTGGTGCAAAACAACAATAATCACAACAAAAATAAATCATAACACGCCCAAAATGTGAGATTTTTACTCCAAAAAATTAGAATGCACACAAATTTCTTTACATTTAAGAGGACACATGCCTAATTATTTTAAAATAAATGACAATTAAAAGAAATATATAAATAGAACAATTATTAGCTTAATGCGTATATTTTCTTGAAATTATTAACGTGATGTCTATATTTTTGTGTAATTACTGCCATGAAAATTTTAAGCATTCCAAAAATCGTGATTTCCCAAAATAGTCACTTTTGAGATATCAAGGCAATACTTTTAGCGTGAGAAAAATTTCTCAAGGATAAATTGTCACGTAATAAGTCTAACTATCTATTTCTTATGAATCCCTGACAAGAAGTGCACATCCAATAACTTCCCAACACATCTTGATGCATCTGCATGAACAACCATTTGAAACATAGTTTAAATATATGTTGTGAAGTGCAGATGAAGTCATCTCTTCGATGAAATATATATCTACAAAAATTCAACTCGTTTGAACTCTCGTGCTTATGTTGATCAACAAAAATGACCCTTCAATAGTTTAAGGGAGACCACCCGGTTGGGAACTTAAAGCAACTCCTTTTCTGTTGAAATGACGGTTTTGACTGGTTAAACTAGATCTAGTTACCCTTTCTCTATCTCTATTAGCTTAAAGTCAATCTTTTAGTTGCCAACAAAGAAGGAGAAATCAGATTAGCTTTCCTGTAGAGCTCAGGCAAGGAAGAAAATCCTTAAGTTGATCTATGGCTCAACCAAATGAGAAATATGCTTAGCAACTTTAAGAAGAGGACTTCTAGAAATGAAAAGTTAAACTAAATGTAGATTAATGTTACTCCATAACTTCCAAAAGTTCCGATATACAAATGGACGAGGTATGACAATTAAACCAAATCTTAAATCATATCGGGTCCGACATATCGGAGATTGGTACATATCGGAAGTCGGATGGGGAGGTGCATTAGGATATCAACGATCGAAGAGATATGAATACTGGAGATAGGAGATCGGGGGAAATGATTATCAAAGATCGGAGATTGGAGGGATTGACATATCGACGATTAGAAGTAATGATGTGGTAGGTGGATCCCCCTGTCGGTTATATTATAATATGGTTGAACTTTGGTTTATAATATGTTTGTTTCAATATTGCATATTAAAAGGATCATTTCCATATGTTATAACATGAGCTTGGTCTCAGGGGCTATTTATTAATTAATCCTAATTAATTAAAATTTAAAACAAAGTTTTATCAATCAAAGAAACTTAAATAAAATGAAATGATGATAAAAGAAATAAAAGGGTCCCCATAGTTATTAGGATAATAATAAAGTCAAAATGAGGGTGTTGTGCTTTTTACCACAACAATGGCGACACACGAGGAGAACCAATAATCTCTAAAAATAATGATGAAATCCCAGAGAAAAAGGAATAAAGTTAAATGAAACAAAATGCTAAAATTCATATTTTTCAATGAAATCTCTGTAAAGGATATTTGAAGTTTATCATCTTGTACACCTCTAGTATTGATGATAAAAGAAAAATCATGCCTACAACATTTACTAATTGATAACAACTTTAACTAAAGAAAAAAATCTTTTAATTGGGTTTAATAAAAAGATGAACTCTTATTATTATAGGTAGAGCCACTACTGCAGACATCCATAGCTTCAACAAGGTTACCTTTTAACCCAAGGAAAAGTCAGTATCCCATCTATTGCTTGATATTTTAGAGGAAATATAGTTCTATTTTTATTTTATTTTATTAAATTACTCTGAAAGCCATTGTCCTGGCTTGGTGACCAGATTTCGACAATGCCATTCACAAGTATTGATAGTAATGAATAATCTGGCTCATGGTGAGACCTCTTGTCTTACAACAAGTTGTTGTAAGCCATTATCTTGGCATGGTAAGCGAATATGATAATGTCACTACAATCAATTCTCATGATCATGGTAGGTTGGCTCTGTAAGGAGACCCCCTATCTTCAAAATACTACACATGGTTTATTTGGCAGTCTGATGATTTTAACATAGATGGGGGGACAAATCCTCTCTTTAAGAGATTGGGATAACATAGAAGAGTCATAAAATACTAAACCGTTTCTTTTGCCTTTGCTAATTTAGGAGCTGTTTATGATAAAGGTTGTTATAAAACAAGATTATCTCTTATGTTATAAAGTTAGAGATTATCAAAATGACAAAGAAAGAGAATATAATAAGAGTTTCAAATATGAATCTGAAAGAAAGCAATTTGATAATTATCCTAATGTTATTCCTTTTGCCACAGAAATTTATTAAATGAGAGTAATTTTTTTCCCATGTATCAGACCAAAGGTGGCGTGTAGGTACTTTAGAACTAAAAGGTTTGTAATATCATGAGAATCACACTCAAAGGGAGTTTGAAAAAGAGGATGATGTTGTGAAATTAGATCCAAAAGTAAGATAGAAGAGAAATGCAAACCAAACTAAAACAAAAGTAAACCATTCAAGCAAAATCATGAAACAGGCATAACTCAAACAAGATAAAAGCAAAATCTTGACATAAGGAATTAAGGTCTTGTTATGTATTTTTCAAGCAAAATGTTGTCTCGCTTAATGAGTTTTTAATTCATGATTTTGTTATAAACAAACTAATGAAGAGTTGTGATTAAAAAATGCATTTGAGAGCTTAACAGGGATTTATTTCCTTACACAAATCTTGCTTTAAAACATATCACAAAAATGATAAGAAAAATTTTAAGTTAAGAAAATCTCCCTGAGTGGGTCTTGAAAAATGCTCCTTTTATCACAACTGTTTTATTCTCAAAAGATGTATCAAACCAAAACCTACAAAAAGAACAACAAAAATATATGAAATAAATAAAACTAAAGAAGAAAAGAACAAACTGAAATAAAACGAGAATAGATGATAATAAAAATGCAAATGCATACCTGGAAGAATTTGATTATAATTTTACCTCATTATATTCATATTCTTCCATGCATTTCTTAAGAATGTTTAAAATCATCTTTTTAAAAATAAATCTAATCTATTCCTAATCCTAATCTAAAAAGTAGATTATGACTAGGTAAGATCAAACTTTCAGTGCAACCATTTAAGTGCCTTATCTGCTGCATGTAAGCAAATAACAAATGTAAGCAAAAATAAAACTGTAGCTGAAACATTAAAACAAAAATGAAACACACTACGTACTTTTAAAATTGAAAAAATAAAAATAAAATTATTTACAAAATACTTCCCTTGAAACTCTTCCAAATATTTTTCCATAGGATCATTAAGATAAGGATGTGATTCAGACGTTTGAAAAATACTTCAAAGAAAGAGGAATCAACAAACCAATATTAAATGTTAAATCTATGCAAATGAAAGGTTTCTGTAAAAAAAAGAAAAATCAGAAATCTTCTTTTCAAAAGAATCAAGTGGATAACAATGAGGAAGATTTCTGAAAGAAATGCATGGCTTGTCAAAATTTATAGATGTATTCTCGAGTATTATCATTTGGGTAGAATGCATTTGGAAATCTGAAATCATCTGTCTAATCATAAGATAAAACCTCAACCTAAGAAGAAATTGAAATTTTGAAATTGATTATTGCATGTATTAATTAATGCATTTGACGAGAGTGTGGAACTTTGTTGCTCAAGATGCCAGTGTAGTGTGTGCACAAAATCAAAAATAAAATTGAACAAAGAAATAAATTGAAAAGAATGAGAGAAAGGTAATTTGTGATATACATCTATGTTACAAATTATGTTACAACATAGTGGAAGTTTGTTTACAACGATTTCCTTTTTACAAATTATTATGAATTTAAAATTATTATTATCTTAAAGATTAAAATTACAATAAGGTACATTATCATTGTAGGATTGAGAAATCGAAGTTTATTATAATCATTGAAATCATTATGACTATGAGGGGAAGTGCTTGACTTGTTACCTTTTCACTATAAAAAAACAGATTCATTTGAGGATTGGGAATCAATTAAAACATTTTTTGAAGATGAAGAAGAACCAAGTTTAATATTTTCATTGTCATAAATAACTTTATTAGTGTCTTCCCTGGTATGTAATTCTTCATTAGAATTATAAGGAAGAGAAATTAAATACTTAAACCAACTCGTTAATTGATGTTCAGGAGGTAAGTCATTGGATTTAAAGAGTATTAATGTCAATTTAAATTTAATTTAAAATTGATCCAAGGGCTCAACTTTTGTCCTACACAATTCAAGTAGTTGTTTGAACACAGTTTTGTAGTTGTATCATCGACAATCCTGAAGGAACATCACTACAAACTTATCCTAGCTATGTACTGAGGCAACTCGAAGTGAAAGACACCAGTATTTTTCTTGACCTATCAAAGTATATGTGAAAATCCTGCCAAGATCAACCTCATAAATATTAAATTTTTGAGAATTTGAAATGAATTGAAAAAGTGATTGAAGGCAAAAGACTTACCATTGAAATTTACCTTTGACAATGTTTTAAATCCCTTGATTGGAGTAGTGTTTGATTGTGATACAATAAAGAATCTCCAAGAAGGTTTTTTGGAAGAACCCATAATTCAAAGTTTAAAATTTTGCAATAAAAAATTTAACCAAAAATTTAAAACAAACCCTCCTTCTAGCGCCAAAAATGTTGATAAGAAAAAATGACCCTTCAACATTTTAAGGGAGACCACCCATTTGGGAACTTAAAGCAGCTCCTTTTCCGTTGAAATGGTAGTTCTGATTGGTTAAACTAGATCCAGTACCCTTCCTCTATCTCTATTAGCTTAAAGTAAATATTTTAGCTGCCAACAAAGAAAGAGTAATCAGATTAGCCTTCCTGCTGAGCTCTGGAAAGGAAGCAAATCCTTAAGATGATCTATGGCTCAACCAAACTAGAAATATGCTACTCCATAAATCTCGTTGATGAATGTTTTATTGTCAATGGCATACCATAAAAAATACATACACACATTTTATGTACTTCCTCTACTCCATAACTCCCTCTTAGCTTTAAGTAATTTTCAAAATATTTGTACCATTAAAGCATTATCATGTACATCAAACAACCTTACATCATGGTGAAGTTTTATGATCAGTAGCCTATCATAGAAAATAGGTATGCACATGCTACCACTACGTCGAGTTGGAATGTTTACGAGAATCAATCCTGTGATGCGTTCTCTGTCACAGGCACTCGGAGGCGGAAACATGGGAAAAGAAATGGTGGTGGTGATAATGATGATAAGGGACACAACATTTGGCTTGTGCTTTTTGCTCGGAAGCTGGGGCCGCTGCTGCTTCCTAAGCATATGCTAGACCCTGACGAGAATTCACCATTTTGCTAGTGCCAAGAAGTAGATCCATAGACGGTAGATGGTAACTGTTTGTTGACGCCATCCGTTGAACTCTTGAGCTTTGAGCTTTGGTGGTGGAAACAGGTAGATGGTAATTGCTTGTTGACGCCATCCGTTGAACTCTTGAGCTTTGAGCTTTGGTGGTGGAAACATGTAATATCAGTTAAGTTGGTAATTTATATATATATATATATATATATATATATATATATATATGCAAAACTATGAGTTGTCAAAATCTAGAACTAGTTTAGTTAATATGAATGGACTATTTTACCTCAATTTTAATTTAATTATTAAAATTTTAATTTAATTTAATTTTTATGTAGTTTGATTGAGCCTTGTTTAAATAACATAACCTGGCTGGACATTACAACATCTCTTACATACAAGACTAGGAACTCCTCTTAACACAATCAAATAATATATACTTAAAATTAAATAAATTATTCATAATTATTAATAAAAATGAAAACTGATATTAACTATGATAATAGTGTTGATTATAACATTATTTTGAAAAAAAATTTAACATTGAATATAAGCTCCATAGCATTGATATTGTGATGACTTCCAAAATAAAATTATTTATTTATTTATTTATTTATTTATTATTATTATTATTATTATTATTATTATTTTTTTTTTTAAGAAAATTTTGTATATGTGAAAAGTTCATTTATGAGAGATTTAACATTTATTTAAGTTGATCAATTGATGCTTAAAACTATGATAATTATGGTAAATAACTAGTATTTGCACCAAAAGGTTGCAAAGACATGCAGATAGAGTGTAGATGAATGTAGAGTGACCTAGAGGTAGTGCAACAAGGAAATAAGGACATGGACATAGAAGGTATGGGGAATTAGGAGGCTAGGGGTGGGAGAATAGGAAAAAATTGGTAAAGTAATATTAAAGTTAATTAACATAATGATTTTTATTACACTAATTTAATTAAATTAAATACTAATGTGAATTATACCATTTATTATAATTAATTAATTATATTTATTCAATTTTATTAATTAATTACTTAATTAATATTAGATTAACATTATAGGTAATACATACATACGTACGTGTATATATATATATATATATATATATATTATGAAAATAATTGATTTCTCAAATAGATTTGGTTTTTTTAATAATTTATGTTTCAGCTAAAAATAATCTGTATTAATTAATACAATAACCTTAATACAATAATTTTAACTAACAAGATCTTGTTATACTTTTTATATCTGGGATAAATGTTTCTATATTTATATTTATATTTAACCACATCAATTCACAGTGTCAACTCAAACTGCTTTGGTGTAGAACAACAACAATGACAACACAAATAAATCATAACGTGCCCAAAATGTGAGATTTGTACTCCAGAAAATTACAATGTGCACAAATTTCCTTATATTTAAGAGGACACATGCCTAATTATTTTAAAATAAATGACAATTAAAAGAAATATATAAATAAAACAATTATTAACTTGATGCATATATTTTTCGTGAAATTATGTGATGTCTATATTTTTATGTAATTATTAACGTGAAAATTTCAAGCATTCCAAAAATTGTGATTTACCAAAATAGTCACTTTTGAGATATCAAGGCAATACTTTTAATGTGAGAAAAATTTTTCAAGGATAAATTGTCACGTAATAAGTCTAACCATAGATGGATTTGGTAGTGGGGAAATTTCGTTACCCTCTCCTTATCTGAGTAAATACTTGTATGGATAGCTTGTACGGAGATAGCTTATTCATCTGCTATGAAACTTAGTTCTATATAATTTTTTTGTTATGAACTTAATTCTTTTAGAATAGCTTTCAATGACTAAAGGGAGGGATCTTGGTTGAGGGGAGGAGCTCAAAAAATATTGTTTCATATTAGAATCTTTTTTTCTCAAAATATTTACTGTTTTGATAATATATTTCAAATTTTACTACAAAGTAAACATATTTTCTAAAGATTATACCATAAATATAGGGCATATAAGACAATAATACATATATTTCTCCATAAATCAATTTTCCATCCACATTTTGTTGGCATTGGTGTCATAAAACACATTAACCAGGTTGCATGAAAAACTGTCCACAATAACAAGAGCTAATTTTTTAGTAAATGAAACCTGGTTGCATGAAAATTGTCCACACTAATAGGAATTAATATTTCCAGCTATACGAAACTTGGTTGCATGAAAAAATGTCCATTCTAAGAGGAGCTAAATATTTTCTACTTGACGAGATTCTTCTAGGCCAACATCATATTTTCTTGAGCGAATACCAATTGTTCTAACATTGTTTGTTATCATCTTGTTGACATAAATATTTATTTATAAGCCAATTGGACTTTACATGTCGAATAACCACATTAATTATGAGAATTTCCTATATACATTTTTTTATATGGATTCTTTTGGGATAAAAGGCTTAATAACGTACATGATTCCACTGAAAATTCTATAATTGTATGCCATAAAACATAGAGAAACAAACACTTTGAATAACGAAAGCTTTGGCTCCAAAATTCAAAGACCAACCAAGCACCGAATGTTAATTGATGATATTACACAAAGAAACAATTAAAAAATAACTAATACTGCAAACACTACAAACACCGCATCAAACTCAACATGAACTAGACTATCTATTTCTTATGAATCCCTGACAACAAGTGCACATCCAATAACTACCCAACACATCTTGATGCATCTGCAGGAACAACCATTTGAAGCGTAGTTTAAACATAAGCTGTGAAGTGCAGATGAAGTCATCTCTTCGGTGCAATATAGAGCTACAAAAATTCAGCTCGTTTGAACTCCTGTGCTTATGATGATCAACAAAAATGACCCTTCAACATTTTAAGGGAGACCACTCAGTTGGGAACTTAAAGCAACTCCTTTTCTGTTGAAATGGTGGTTCCGACTAGTTAAACTAGATCCAATTGTCCTTTCTCTATCTCTATTAGCTTAAAGTAAATATTTTAGTCGCCAACAAAGAAAGAGCAATTAGATTAGCTTTCCTCTTGAACTCGGGCAAAGAATAAAATCCTTAAGTTGATCGATGGCTCAACAAAATGAGAAATATGCTTGGCCACTTTAAGAAGAGGACTTCTAGAAATGCGAAGCTAAACTAAATTAATATTAATGTTACTCCATAACTTCCAAAAGTTCTGATATACGAACGGACTTGATATCACAATTAAACCAAATCTTAAATCATATCGGGTTCGACATATCGGAGATTGGTACATATCGGAAGTCGGAGGGGGAGGTGCATTGGGATATCAATGGTCGAAGAGATATGAATATCGAAGATAGGATATCGGGGGAAATGATCATCGGAGATCAGAGATTGGAGGGATTGGCATATCAATGATCATAAGTAATGATGTGGCAGGTGGATCCTCCCGTCGGTTATATTATAATATGGTTGAACTTTGGTTTATAATATGTTTGTTTCAATATTGCATATTAAAAGGATCATTTCCATATGTTATAACATGAGCTTGGTCTCAGGGGATATTTATTAATTAATCCTAATTAATTAAAATTTAAAACAAAGTTTTATTAATCAAAGAAACTTAAATAAAACAAAATGATGATAAAAGAAATAAAAGGGTCCCCATAGTTATTAGGATAATAATAAAGTCAAAATGGGGGTGTTGTGTTTTTTACCACAACAATGGTGACACACGGGAAGAACCAATAATCTCTGAAAATAATGATGAAATCCCAAAGAAAAAGGAATAAAGTTAAATGAAACAAAATGCTAAAATTCATATTTTTCAATGAAATCTCTGTAAAGGATAGTGGAAGTTTATCATCATGTACACCTCCAATATTGATGATAAAAGAAAAATCATGTCTACAACAGTCATTAATTGATAACAACTTTAACTAAAGAACAAAATCTTTTAATTGAGTTTAGTAAAAAGATGAACTCTTATTATCATAGGTAGAGCCACTGCTGTCAGCAGACATCCATAGCTTCGACAGGGTTACCTTTTAACCCAAGGAAAAGTCAGTATCCCATCTACTACTTGATATTTTAGAGGAAATATATTTATATTTATATTATATTTTATTAAATTACTTCAAAATCCATTGTCTTGGCTTGGTGACCAGGTTTCGACAATGCCATTCATAAGTATTGATAGTAATGAATAAGTTGGCTTGTGATGGGACCCCTTGTCTTACAACAAGTTGTTGTAAGCCATTACCTTGGCATGGTAACCAAATATGATAATGTCACTACGATCAATTCTCATGATCATGGTAGGTTGGCTCTGTAAGGAGACCCCCTATCTTCCAGATACTGCAAATAGTTTATTTGACACTTTGATGATTTTAACATAGATGGGGATACAAATCATCTCCTTAAGAGATTGGGATGACATAGAAGAGTGATAAAATACTAAACTGTTTCTTTTGCCTTTGCTACTTTAGGAGCTGTTTATGATAAAGGTTGTTGTAAAACAAGATTATCTCTTATGTTATAAAGTTAGAGATTATCATAATGATAAAGAAAGAGAATATAATAAGAGTTTCAAATCTGAATCTGAAAGAAAGCAATTTGATAATTATCCTAATGTTCTTCCTTTTGCCAATGAATTTCATTAAATGAGAGTGAGTTTTTTTCCCATGTATCAGACCAAAGGTGGCGTGTAGGTACGTTAGAACTAAAAGGTTGGTAATATCACGAGAAGCACACTCAAAGGGAGTTTGAAAAAGAGGATGATGTTGTGAAATTAGATCCAAAAGTAAGAGAGAAGAGAAATGTAAACCAAACTAAAACAAAAGTAAACCATTGCAAGCAAAATCATGAAATAGGCATAACTCAAACAAGATAAAAGCAAAAACTTGACATAAGGAATTAAGGTCTTGTTATGTATTTTTCAAGAAAAATGTTGTCTCGCTTCATGAGTTTTTAATTCATGATTTTGTTATAAACAAACTAATGAAGAGTTGCGACTAAAAATTGCATTTGAGAGCTTAACGGGGATTTATTTCCTTATTCAAATATTAATATCACAAAAATGATAAGAAAATTTTAAGTTAAGAAAATCTCTCTGAGTGGGTCTTGAAAAATGCTCCTTTTATCACAACTGTTTTATTCTCAAAAGCTGTATCAAGCCAAAACCTACAAAAATAACAACAAAAATATATGAAATAAGTAAAACTAAAGCAGAAAAGAACAAATTGAAATAAAACACTAATAGATGATAATAAAAATGCAAATGCATACCTGGAAGAATTTGATAATAAGTTTACTTCATTAGTCTTCATATTATTTCATGTATTTCTTATGAATGTTTAAAATCATCATTTTATTCAATTTACAAAATATTAACAAAAAGAAATCTAATCTATTCCTAATCCTAGTCTAAAAAGTAGATTATGACTAGGTAAGATCAAACTTTCAGTGCAACCATTTAAGTGCCTTATCTGCTACATGCATGAAAATAACAGATGTAAGAAAAAATAAAACTGTAGCTGAAACATTAATACAAAAATGAAACACACTACGTACTTTTAAAATTGAAAACATAAAAATAAAATTATTTACAAAATACTTCCCTGAAACTCTTCCAAATATTTTTCTATAGGATCATCAAGGTAAGGATGTGATTCAGATGTTTGAAAATGACTTCAAAGAAAGAGGAAACAACAAACCAATATTAAATGTTAAATCTTTGCAAATGAAAGGTTTCTGTAAAGAAAAAGAAAACTAGAAATATTCTTTTCAAAAGAATCGAGTGGATAACAATGAAGAAGATTTCTGAAAGAAATGCATGGCTGGTCAAAATGTATAGATGTATTCTCGAGTATTATCATTTTGGTAGAATGCATTTGGAAATCTAAAATCACCTATCTAATCATAAGATAAAACCTCAACCTAAGAAGAAATTGAAATAGATGATTGAAATTTTGAAATTGATTATTGCATGTACTAATTAATGCATTTGACGAGAGTGTGGAACTTTGTTGCTCAAGATGCCAGTGGAGTGTCTGCACAGAATCAAAAATAAAATTGAACAAAGAAAGAAATTTAAAAGAATGAGAGAAAGGTATTTTGTGATATACATCTATGTTACAAATTATGTTACAACATGGTGGAAGTTTGTTTATAGATATTTCCTTTTTACAAATGATTATGAATTTAAAATCATTATTATCCTCAATATTAAAATTGGAAGAAGGTACATTATCATTGTAGAATTGAGAAATCAGAGTTTATTATAATCATTGAAATCATTATGACTATGGGGGGAAGTGCTTGAACTGTTATTTTTTTCACTATTAAAAACATATTCATTTGAGAATTGAGAATCAATTAAAACATTTTTCGAAGATGAAGAAGAACCAAGTTTAATATTTTCATTGTCATAAATAACTTTATTAGTGTCTTCCTTGGTATGTAATTCTTCATTAGAATTATAAGGAAGAGAAATTAAATACTTAAACAAACTCGTTAATTGATGTTCAGGAGGTAAGTCATTGGATTTAAAGAGCATTAATTTTAATTTAAATTTAATTGAAAATTGATCCAAGGTCTCATCTTCTGCCATACACAATTCAAGTAGTTGTTTGAACACAGTTTTGTAGTTGTACCATCAAAAATCCTGAAGGAACATTGCTACAAACTTATCCCAGCTATGTACTGATGCAACTAGAAGTGAAAGACACCAGTATTTTGCTTGGCCTGTCAAAGTATATGTGAAAATCCTAGCAAGATCAACCTCATCAATATTAAAGTTTTGAGAATTAGAAATGAATTGAAAAAGATGATTGAAGGCAAAATACTTACCATTGAAATTTACCTTTGAAATTTTTTTAGATCCCTTCATTAGAGTAGTGTTTGATTGTGATACACTAGAGAATATACAAGGAGGATTTTTGGAGGAACCCATAATTCAAATTTTAAAATTCTGCAATAAAAAAATTTAACAAACTATTTAAAGTAGGCCCTCCTTCTAACGCAAAAAATGTTGATCGGAAAAAATGAACTTTCAACATTTTAAGGGAGACCACCCAGTCGGGAACTTAAAGTAGCTCCTTTTCCATTGAAATGGTAGTTCTGATTGGTTAAACTAGATCCAATACCCTTTCTCTATCTCTATTAGCTTAAAGTAAATATTTTAGTTACCAACCAATAAAGAGTAATCAGATTAGCCTTCCTGTTGAGATCGGGAAAGGAAGCAAATCCTTAAGCTGATATATGGATCAACCAAACCAGAAATATGCTTGGCCTATTTAAGAATAGGTCTTCTAAAAATCAAAAGTTAATCTAAACGAATATTAAACATCTATCTACATGACTAATCTAAAACATAAAAACGTATCTCGAATTGGAATGGGATAGCCCTTAACCCTAATTAAAACATGGGAAGAACTGATATAATTCATCATGTGACTTTGTATTAATCTAAGGAAATAGTTCACATTAACTAATACAATTGAAAGTAAAATAAGCCTGCAAATGAATAATAAATAGTTATTGGTCATCACAGGAATACTTCAATGAATTACGATTGATTTCGTTTTCATTCTACCCTGCAAAGATAGATTTAACAAAGATTCAACATCAAAATGTTAATGAAAAAACAATAGCACATAATATCAAAGAGACATAATACTATTTAGAATAAAGATGAGAACCAATAATGAAACTTTAACAATGAGACAATAATCCCACATTTTGGTAATAATACACAAGAATAAGAATTAATTAAACAATGTCAAAAGTTTATTACCACAATTCCAAGAGTAGCTTTGACCCTTAATGAAACTGCTTGCAATAGTGTGAAGTCCCTTTATAACAGAGCCATAACTTCTCTACAATCTCTACAATAAAACTCTCTGCACTCTACAATAGTGCGAAAGCACAAATTGAATTATTATAAAGCCCCCTGTGTGTGATCACAACCTCCCTGATCTTATTGAAGAGACATGTATTTATACAGAGTTTCAAAGTTAACAGATCCCTTTGGTTTCTCAACAAACGAGAAATAAAAAGTAAATGAATCTGGAGGTTTTGTATTTTGTTGAATCACAAGATGAACTTAGAAGATCTTGGAAGCTTCATTTGGATCGGATTTGAACAGTCTTCGAATGAGTGGAAGGGTAGTTTCCAACAGAATCCTTGAATGGCCTTTACAACAATCTCTTCCTTTCTTTAGTGTTGTAGTGGATCATCTGTTCGATTGCGATAGGAAGTCAAAGATCTTCCATAATTGACCTTGGGTTTATCCCTGTAATTCAAATAACAGAACTCATCAGCATTTTATTGGAAATAACCCAAATCATAACCAATCACAAAGAAAAACCACAATAGATAGCTCGAGAACCTTATAATAGTGACTTTCTAGAACTTTATAGCAATGACCAAACCAAAGTGTGACAAGTGGCAGATGCAGATAGATATCAAAGGTTTTGAGTTATCAGAGTTTTAACATGGCACACTCTACAAAACTTACGATATATGGAAAGTTACGATGAGGAGAGGATGCAATATTTTATTAAATCATTGTGATAAAGCCGATCGGATCCGCAACCATATCATAGATCTAAAGATTAGGTCTTATCATATATTTTAGATGCATGCCATTCCAAAAGTTTTGATATATGAGCGGGCACGATACCACAATTAAACCAAATCTTAAATCATATTGGGTCTAACATATAAGAAGTTGGAGGGGGAGGTGCATTGGGATATCGACGATCAGAGAGATATGAATATCAAAGATCAAGGGAAATGATTATCAGAGATCAGAGGGATTGGCATATCAACGATCGAAAGTAATGATGTGGTAGGTGTATCCTCCCGTCAATTATATTATAGTATGGTTGAACTTTGGTTTATAATATGTTTGTTTCAATATTGCATATTAAAGGGATCATTGCCATATGTTATAACATGAGCTTGGTCTCAGGGGCTATTTATTAATTAATCCTAATTAATTAAAATTTAAAACAAAGTTTTATTAATCAAAGAAACTTAAATATAACAAAATGGTGATAAAATAAATAAAAGGGTCCCCATAGTTATTAGGATGATAATAAAGTCAAAATGGGTGTGTTGTGTTTTTTACCACAACATCTTATCAATGACATATTGCTGGACATGTTTCAGAAAACTTTTTAGTAGATAGGTAGGGACTTTTTATGCAAATTTCATGTCTCTGAATGCAAGTAAATCTCCAAATTCAAGTTGGTTTTATGATACTTTTTGAAGCATTTTCTCTCCTTACCACAATGTTTCATGGGATTTGAGTTATAATAAATAACCTTACTGTTTAGTGCAAGTTTGGTGTAACACACCTTATCCTATTCTTCTTTTAGAAGTTGTGATTTATTCCATGAAGTGTAAGGTTATGATTAGGTATTTAATGTACAAGCACAAGCTAAATAACATAAATAATAAGAGGTGGAAGGCTCAAACATCAGGAAGTCATTCAAAACTTAAAAAATATTAAAATAAAAATGTGATGTCTTCGTTAAACAATTCGAGGATAGGGCAGGAGGAAGCCCTTGACATATCACTAGTATTAAAATCACTACAATAACAAGTTTAAGAAGAGAATATGAAACAAACAGAAAATTTAGAATAAGAGAAAGTTGAGTTATCAAAAGCATCTCTCCATTGTCTCCAACATGAGAAAGAAAATAAATATTGCAAAGATAAAAACCAATTGCTATGATTTACATAAAAAAATGACCTAAAACACCTTGTCACAGAAGAATATGTAACTTCTAGAAGATGAAAACAAGTAAAGGATGAAAAATAAACTCTCTTAGAGTGCCTAGCTTGCAAAGACATTATGTGTCTCTTAAAACACATTTTATAAAACTGAACTTCATAGCTTAATTTACCCATGAAAATAAAATGAAACTCAGAAATTTCATCTCCATGTTAATTTGATCGCAGAAACAATATTCAATAAATCAAGGTAATTAATTTAAGTTTATAAATTCGTAAATCAAAGTTGATCCAATGAATAGTAATCATCACAACTTTATTTACCTATAATACCCTCCTCCCACATCTACCTAAGTAACTGGCCAACTAGGGTAAAAATGTGACAAGAGACTACTATGATTAGATTCAACCTCCTATGTGACCTTAAGGAAGTGGAATCGACGGAAACACAACATAAAAACCTTCCACATCAGCTACATAACTCCCAAAAACCATCTCAACCACTCAAGTAGCTAGCCTGTGGGTCCTACTGAGGGTTTAAACCACTTGACCCTCGGATGCTCCCATGATATGTCCTGAAAATGTCCAAGAGGCTCTGTATGCTCTCATGCCAAGGCATGCCAACGTATAGGGACTATGTTTCCCAGTGTCGTGGCAATATCCCCGAGATTTGAGCCACTTTTTTAGGCCCAAAGCCCAGGTCACTTTCCATAATTGAATGACACCTTCAGAACATAAAGATAATAAGGAAACAATGATGCAAATGCAAATACTTGAACAAGGCCTTAACCGAACTCCTACTATCCATGCTAGGCATTTCGTAAAACATATCACGAATATGCAATCTATAAGTGTAAACAATAAATTTAAGCACAAGGGTCTCATACTTATCTGAGAATCACTAAGAAGCATTGTTCCCTTATATCATTTGCTGCATTATCATCTATTAGGTCATAGATGCATTGTTCATTCATTTACGAGTAAAAACATGATGAGAGCCATACATGGCCACTTCCATTAAAAATATACATAACCAACGTAATAGAAACAAAAATACTAAGGAAATCATAACCATATGATCCACATATAAACCAATATAATGCTGATAGAAATACAAGGATAAATAACCTCATATTGATGATGCAAAATCCAAACCTGTGATGGGAATACCACGTTCCACCCGACTATAGAATGGATGAGCCAAATCTCTCTTCATCCATTCATCCCCATGCCATATTCCAAGCACTAATGTGGGACTCAAACCAAAATAACTAACCAGGGCATCCCAAGGCTAAACCACCTCACCCTCATCAATAAAAACCAGGCTTTACCGCAACCCATCCCGGATCACTAGGCCAACAAAATAAACATGTAATAACAGGCTTTACCATGATCTACACTCGATCACTAGGCCAAATAAGCATGGATGCCATGAATCTCTCCACCTACACTGTGAGGAATTTTCTTGTCTCCTAGTCTCTCAGGCTTTATCACAATCCACACCGGATCACTAGGCCCTAAACTGAGACCCACTCTCTAGGATTTACTGCATATCCCAACCTGGGATTGCTAGGCCTAATGGAGAGAAATCCACCTCTTGGATTTACCGTATATCCTACCATTCATCAACAAGTATTCCTAGTGACACCGAGGCAACACAATCCTGGATTTACCGCAACCCATGGTCTGGATCAGGGGTTACTATGCCAGTGGGTCTACCATGATCCACAGTCTGGTTCAGGGACCATTAGGCCATGTGATCTATCATTTAGAGATCCACCTCACTTAGATTTGAATCTATTCGACAATCTAGCTCAACCAAAACATGAGAACTCCATCACACCATGGCTATCCTGAAATGGCAAGGCTAGGCTGAAAACACTATCACACCTGGAAAAACCCGTGCCATAACAACAAAAGACCCACATGCAATACCATGCATGCCAAATCTAGTGAGGAAAATACACATGAAAATCGATACCTGCAAAGAATACTGTTGTAGCTACTTGATCCTGCTCTTCCTTGCTTGCTCCTTCCTTCCTCTTTCCTTCTTTTCCTTTCTTGATCCAATGCCAAAATGCTCTAAGAAAACTGTAAGTGTCCAAGAGTGAGTGAGAGAGCTCCAAAACTGAATTGAAAAAAGGTTACAAATTGATCCTCGGAAGCCTTTTCATCAATTATGCTTCTCTTTTCTTCATTTTCCATTATTTTCCTCCTCGCATGCAGCTCGTGACCTTTCACCTACCTTTTCTCCTAATTTCCATTATTTTCATTAATAAATGTGTCAAAAATGCCAATTTTCCTTTCTAAATCCTTTGCCTTTGCCTTTTCTAATTTCCTTAGCCATAATAAACCAAATGAACACCCACTAGGAGGTTTTTCCCAACATTCAGCTTGGAATAAGTGTCCCATCAACCGTGGTTATTATTTTGCCTTTATTAAATTTTATTACATGGAATTTTCACTAGGGTTGTTATAGAATGCTCCTCCTCGGGGGACACCATCCTCGACGTTCAACGACACCTATACCTCAACAAACCACTGAAAAGAAAACATACTGCCCATGGAGATTTATAACATAGCTTGATGCAGTATTTACAATGATCACCTTGCTGAAAAGCAAACCAACATGAAAACATAACAAGCATAACATCATAATGACATGAAACCCATACCACTTATTGGAGCTTTATAACATAACTCATGGTTGTATTTGCATCCATATACATATGTACATATATGAAAACATCATCAAACATGTACCAAAACATATACCAAAGACATATACTAAAACACCATACCAAAACTACTTTGCCTCAACTAGAAAATAATGAAGGATACATAGCCCGCATCTGATCCACCATCTCCCATGTAGCTTCATCGGGTCCAAAGCGCTTCCATTGCACTTTAACCTGGTTGATTGCTTGGTTCTGGAGCATGAGCACATTTTTTTGCAATATACACTGAGGCTGCAGTTGGAATTCTCCATCTGGTTCCACCTGTAATGTAGACCAATCAATCACATGATCAACATATTTAACATACTTCTTAAGCAATGACACATGGAAAACATCATGGACTTTCACTGTCGGAGGTAGTGCAAGTTGATAGGCTACTGGCCCAATCCTCTCAATAATATTAAAGGGTCCCCAAAATCGTGGTGCCAAATTGACACATGATCCAATCCGTAAGGAAATATTCTCTAGTTTGATGCACAAGTACACCTGTTCCCCAACCTGGAACTCCTTGAACAACTTGTTCCAATCTGCATAGCTCTTCCACCTATTCTGTGCTTGCTTTAGATTCTTCTTTATAACCTGCATTTCCTATTTCGTGTCCACTAACATGTCCGGTCCAATCAACACCCTGTTAATCGGATCACTCCAACCGATGGGAGTATTTCAACTCCGCCCATACAATGCCTCAAATGAACTCATCCTCAAGAATTCCCGATACCCATTGTTGTAAGTGAACTCTACCAGTGGAAGATACTCTTCCCACTTTCACTGCTGATGCAACGTGTACATCGTCAACATGTCCCCTGATATCCTGTTGACCCTATTAGTTTGTCCATTTGTCTGTGGATGACAAGTTGTATTAAAGGCCAAATATTTACCCAAACTTGCAAAAAACTCCTTCAAAAACTTGGAAGTGAACTTTGCATCCTTGTCTGACAAAATCTTCTTTGGAAATCCATGCAATTTGACCACATATCGAATGAGTACCTGTGCTACATCGCTAGATAAGAATGTAGACTTCACTAGAATGAAGTGCGCAACCTTTGTCAACCTGTCCACCACTACCATGATGGAATCATGTTGTCTCATTGTCCTCAACAATAGTGTGATAAAATCCATGGAAATGACCTCCCATTTCCATTCTGGAATCGCAATCTACTGTAGCAGTCCACCTGGATGCTTACACTCTGCCTTCACATGCTGATAATAAAAAAACCTAGCCACAAACTCTGCTACATCCTTCTTCAGATTCGGCCAATAATAAAATTTCTTCATTGCAGTCAATGTCTTCTAGTAACCTAGGTGACCTAATATGGTTTCGCATGAAAATCCCCCAAGATCACCTTCTTGAGCTCACTGTTATCTGGCACATATATCCATCTCTAAATATGACTAATCCATCTACTGTGATATGGTAGTCCAAATCCTGTACACCTATACTTGTACCTGTACCTGTACCACTACCTAGTCTACTACCTATACCTGTACTCTGCTACAACCTGTGCACAATCTCCATATACCTGACATCCTGCTGACCTGCCTGCAAGATCCTATCCTGTAAATCTGTCTCATAGGAACTCATAGCTTCTATATTATTTATCTGTATCTGCCTACTAAGAGAATTTGTAACCCTATATCTTGAAGTCAAATTCACTCATCGTGTCCAACCATCTAATTTTCCAGGATTTCAGATTCAGTTGGTTAAACAGATACCTCAACCCAATGTGATCGCTCATCAATACAAAGATGTTGCCAATAACATATTGCCTCCACATCTTTAAAGCACGTATGATCACTTCTAACTCAAGATCATGTGTCTGGTAGTTCTACTTGTGCTCGTTTAGTTTTCGTGACTCATAGCATACCACCTATCCATCCTGCATTAGAACTCCACCAAGCCCTCTTTTGCAAGCATCTGTACATACTATAAACTTCTTTTTCGGATCTGCGATATTTAACATTGATGCATGTGTCAACAACTACTTAATTTGCTCAAAACTGACCTCACACTCTTCTATCCAATCAAACTTCTTACCTTTCCTCTGCAATGATGTAATGAGATAAGAAATCTGCGAGAAGTTCTTGATGAACCTCCTGTAATAGCCTGCCAACCCCATAAAAGGTATCACCTCATCCACATTTCTAGGAGCTACCCACTCCATGATGGCCCTTATCTTTTTTCGATCCACTGCTATGCCCTCCTTGGAAACAACATGTCCCAAGTAGTGTACCTCAATTCGAAAGAAACTACACTTGCTAAGCTTAGCATACAATTTATGCTCTTTCAACAATCTCAACACTGCTGCTAAATGATCGACATGCTCTTCCTCATTTTTAGAATATACCAATATGTCATCAATGAACACAATAACAAACTTATCCAAATATGGACGCAACACTCTATTCATAAAGCACATAAATGTAGCTGTAATATTAGCCAAACCAAATGGAACTACAACAAACTCATAATGCCCATACCTAATCCTCAAGCTTGTCTTTTAAATGTATTCCTCTTTGATTCGTACTTGGTGGTATCCGGGTCTCAGATTAATGATCAATATTTGAGAACACTACTGCTCCCTTCATCTAATGAAACAAATCATCAATCCTAGGTAACAGGTACTTTTTCTTGATGGTTACTTTGTTCAACTGCTTGTAGTCAATGCATAATTTGAGAGTACCATTTTTCTTCTTCACAAACAATACTGGTGCGCCCCATGGTAATACACTTGTCCTAATGTATCCCCTGTCCAACATTGCCTTCAACTGTAACTTCAACTCTACCAACTCATGTGTGCTCATCCTGTAAGGTGACTTTGATGCTAGAGATGCCCCTGACACTAACTCAATAGTAAATTCTACTTCCCTGTGAGGTGGCAAGTCTGAAATTTCTTCAGGAAACACATCCCGAAACTGATGTAGAAATGGGTACATGCTTAAAGCATCTGCATCCTAAATTTCCTTACCTTTGTCTCTAGAAATATGTACGAAAAATAATAGACACCCTTTCCTACAATTGTGCTTTGCCTACATAATTGTCACAATTCTAACTAATGTGGATTTCTTCTTTCCCTGTAAGACTCTTGGTTCCCCATTGTCATCCACACACTCAATGGATTTGTCATAAAAATCCACCTTGGTTCTATGAAGATACAACTAATCCATGCCCAACAACATACTGTATGATCCGAATGGTAATACATTCAAATGTGTTACGGTAGGCATACCATTCAAATCAAATGCACAAGCTCTTACCCAATGATGAACTCGCTTCTTTGTACCTGTAGCCAACTGCACTAACCAAGATTCTATATGCAATTCCTTACTCAAACCACACTTATCCACCAAGTCAGAAGTAACATAGGTATAATTAGATCCAGGGTCAATCAAAATAGAAATAACTTGATCATAAAGTGTACCTTCCATCTCAATGAGAGATTCCTGATAATGTTCCTGTTTGTTATCTAATGCTACATAAATATGAGGAATTTTCTAACCAACATCCCCAACAGTCTGTGCCTCCTTTGCACTATATATCTGAGGTCTACCACCGTAATTTTGTGGACAAGCTCTCTTAATGTGCTCCTTACTACATGTCCAACACTCCAACCGACCAATACCCTCACTTCTGTGTTGTTGCTGTGACCCATGTCCATGTCTAACTGCATTGAACCTCTTTTGTGCTGCCACATTTTCTTTCTCGTTTGCATTCTGAGGCCTTTCTCTTTTTGACTTCCATTTACCTTTACCTTTGTATTTCCCTTTCCATCCTTGCTGAGATTCATTCTTACGCTTTGATTGTTCATAACAATTCTTCAATTTCCCAATAACTTCGTCAAATGATCGAGGCTCATCATTACTTAATTTGATCTCTAAATGTTAATGGAAATCCAATGAAAAATCACTGAAATTTATCCTTCTCATCTTTAAGATATGGTACATACCTCAATAACTCCTGGAACTTAGTCATGTACTCTTCATCTGTCATTGATCCCATCTTTAGATCATGGAATTCTTTGGCCTTACTGTGATAGTACCTTTATGACAAGTACTTCTTCCTGAAAAGCCTCTGGAACTCATGCCAAGTCAATTCATCTATCCTTATGTCTCTAACCCGCTTCACATCTTCCCACCAGATGTCTGCTTAACCTCTCAAGTTGAAGATAACTATTCATATTATCTTTGTACTCATGCTACTCAAAGAATTTGTTCGTCCCAAGTATCCAAGCCTCTGTATCTTCCAACTTCTTCACATCTCCATCAAAAGTAGGTGGATTTTCTTTCTTAAACTCATCTGGAAAGTATCCCCTATCACTCCTCCTGTAAAGATGATAACGATGATGATCATGATGTCAGAACCAAAACTAGAATAGTACCTTTGTCCATGACCTCTCCTATCCAGAGTATCCAACAACCTGCCATCTTTGACAATTTCATCTCTATCCAACCTGTGATCATCATGAGACCTAATGCCATATGCCCCATTAGTTATGTCCTCCTATCCATGGCTGATCCGAAGTGGCCCTTGTCGCTGTAATTCTGAAAAAATTTGAAGAAGTAATATAGCATTGACCTCTGCTTCTTTCTTTTGTTCCTCAATATGTTTGTCAAATTAGAAGAGTGCCCAACACCACACTACTCATCTGATTCATAGGGAGAGTCTTTGTAGTCTACTATCTTGCTAATCATTTTGATCTCTTTTCTACAAGGCATAATATGTCAACTAAACCAAATCACAATAAACCAACGTACCTTAGCATAATTCAAGGAGTATATCTCATCTACATGAATAACCAATTAGCGTACTACATGTATAACATAATCATGACAACATATATGTGTGTGTGTGTGTGTATAAGCACATAGCCATGTAACCATCAGTCTAGCTAGAGTCCAGTCATCAATGCATGACCATATCAACTACACATACCATGACTTCATGCAGGACAACACAACCATACCAACATACACTGAAAATATGCAAGCATAAACAAGATGTAACCAATAATACACTCATGATGACATACTTCATAACAACAACATACTCTTTCACATGATGACATCACTACAACCATGACTGAAACCATGCATATGCAACTAGCACATAGACCATAATGATGATTAAAACACGTGAAAACAACATGGATGCATGACCAACACACCGCCTATCTAGTTTGAGGGGTGAACCATGCTATGATACCACTCTATAACAATCTCTTCCCACATCTACCTAAGTAATAGGCCAACCGAGGTAAACATGTGATGAGAGGCTACAATGATTAGATTCGACCTTTTATGTGACCTTAAGGAAGTGGAATCAATGGAAACACAACATACACACTTTCAACATCAGCTACAGGAATCCTAGGAACCATCCCAACCACTTAGGTAGCTAGCCCCTAGGTCCCACTGAGGTTTTAGACCACTTGACCCCTAGAAGCTCCCATGATATGGACCTGATAGTTTCCAGGAGGCTCTGGATGCTCTCATGCCAAGGCATACCAGCGTCCGGGGAATATTTGTCTTAGTGCTGTGCCAACATCCCCAGGATTTGAGCCACTTTTTGCATGTTGAGAGCCTAGGTCACTACCCATAATTGAATGAAACCTTTAGAAAAATAAAGATAACAAGGAAACAATGATGCAAATGCAAATACTTGAACAAGTCCTTAACCAGACCCCTACTAGCCATGACATACATTTCATCAAACATATCACAAATATGTAATCTATAGGTGTAAAAAATATATTTAAGCATAGGGGTCTCATATTTATCTGAGAGTCACTAAGAAGCATTGTTCCCTTATATCATTTGCTGCATTATAATTTATTAGGTCATAGATGCGTTGTTCATTCATTTACAAGTAAAAGAACGAAGAGAGCCATACATAGACATTGTTATAAAACATATACATAACCAACATAATAGCAACATAAATACCAACGAAATCACAACCATATGATCTGCATATAAACCAGTATAATACTCACAGAAATACAATGATGAATAACCTCATATTGATGATGCAAAATCCAAACCCGGGATGAGACTACCACGTTCCACTTGACCATAGAATGGCAGAGCCAAATCTCTCTTCAGCCATTCACTCCCATGCCATATTCTAAGCATGAATGTGCACACTAGTACAAAATGGCTAATTAGTTACTAAAAAAAACTAAAGTTTGC
Source organism: Pinus tabuliformis (assembly GCA_031772625.1). Lineage (NCBI taxonomy): Eukaryota > Viridiplantae > Streptophyta > Pinopsida > Pinales > Pinaceae > Pinus > Pinus tabuliformis. The sequence continues at coordinate 76,096,462 of CM062809.1, forward strand.
ATATAAACGACCATTTTTCAGTTGGTGACCAATAGTTGCTAATTTACAGTATCTTATAACGCGACCAACGTTTAGTCATTTTTAGCTTAGTTATTAATTGGTTTTCTCAATTTTACCATCTAGTAGTATATTTAGTCATAAATTTGGTCATAAATTTTTCATTGGTTTAGTTATTAATGACCAAATATACAACAAAATATATTACTATATGAATCCTCGAGAAAACCAATTAATGACCAACGAAATATGACGAAAACGTTGGTCGTGTTATAAGATACTGTAAATTAGTTACTAATAGTCATATATATGCAAATTTTAGTCATCATTTGAAACCAATTAATGACCAAAGAAATATGACTAAATTTTAGTCGTGTTATAATATACTGTAAATTAGCTACTAATAGTCGTATATATGAAAAATTTAGTCGTCATTTTAATAAAAAATTATCATTTGCATTAGTCATTTTTTTTTTTGGTATTTTCATATTCGTTATATAAATAATTGATTTAGTAGTTTCTATTCATTTCATTTAATTTCATTCATAATCATTATAAACGAATAATTTAGTCATATATTCATTTTATTCATGTTCATCATTAATTAATATAAGCTACTAATTTAGTAGTTTTAGATTGATTTTATGTGTTTATTATTAATCAACATAAATTAATTAGTATGATTTTGCGACTAAATTTTTTAAAAATGCCATACAATGTGCATGCTTATCTAATATGATAACCCAAAGTTACATATGTTTATTAGAAAACTAAATAATATCAAGTGCAAATAAAAATAATTTCAACCATATAAATTTTATTATATAAAATATCAACTATTACAATATGAGTTTCTAACTTAATATCAGTTGGACTACAATTTACACATGAAATATTGTTTCATCATATCAAAACATTATCATTGTGTTGCCAAAGCATTGAAAGTGAATTCACCAACTCCAAAGGCTTGACGATCAGTCTCTATGAGTGTGTCTTATATTGCAAGATATTGGCTCTAAGGGTATCATTAGACAAATTCTCTTCTCTATCTCATTTTTCATATGTCGCTCCAATGTTATTGTTCTCCTCTTTCTTCAATTGCCGCTTCTTACCATCAATATTGAGTTCCTCTCCTGAAAATGAAAGAAGATACAATGTAGAGTATAATACATGAAAGACGATAAATACTTGAATATAAAATAAAGTAGGCTATCAAAGATTTATATGACATATACCTCAACATTTGATAGTGGCCACTATGCGGCTAGATGACCTATATAAAAAAATCAAATAAAACATCACCATAGAAAATAACACCTTCGGAACTTAGTATTCAACCTTCAACAAAACATTAGGCACAATCATACCAACTAAGTTACATGTTAAAAAAGATCAGTGTTACAAAAATCTTTATTGCTTGTTCTAAAAGAGTCATGTTACTTAAATTTGGATTTCCTTTCTCCCACAGTAAAAGTTCGTCGCTATTATGACCTATGTTTTTAGGATCATGAGATTCATCCAACATCATATTGTATTGTGTAGACAAAATGATTCAACCTTCCAAGATGAGTACCTCACTTGGTTGAATGAAGGTGCTAGCTGTGAGTAGTGTCAAAACCTTAGGAAAGAAGAACACTAAGGCCTAAGAAAATATATCACCACTTATCCACTAAAATAAAAAATTTCAATCCCACAATGGCCTCCGGGAGTACATTTCGTTGGATGGATATCACACTCTGAGAGATGATTGTCTAATACACTAAGAAGTGTACATACATTGTCACAATTCCCATCACAGTCAGACCCTATAGTTGTGTCCTATAATATTAATCATATTATATTATTTAATTATAAATTATGAATATCAGATAATTGTTAGTTTGAATAATTAGTCTGAAATTGCATTTTTAGTATTTCTGTATACATGAAAATATTCGGAAAAAACGTACTTTTTGTGACTAGTTAATTTCGAGTGAATGTAAATACACAAGAAATTATGGTGCCTCGGTGTTTCTCTAGCGGTTATCCGCTCATTGTACCAATTTTTCCCATGTCCTCTGCTACTTTTGGTGAATTCCTCTATGATGATGTCTAATGCCAATGCAATGGAAATTTATCCTTGATGTTTTTTTGAGCCAAAGGGAAGCTCCACAAGTAACAACCAAAAATTAGCCTCAAATATATTATTGGGGGAAAAAATGCAGTAATTATATGACAAGCCAAGAAATATTACATGTTAATCATCTTCCCTTTAATATTGATTAATGATTTCTTTGCATGATCATGTAATACTAAAATGTCAAGTAGGGACATTTAGAGTTAGTCATCCATCAAAATCACCTTTGAGAGTGCTTAATATTTAATACTTCCTATTACACACATAATAAATCACCAATTTCAAGGATAGCAATATAAACACAACAAAAATCAAACTAAAAGAAATGCTAGGAAGTCAAATGCGACTAGTCTTGAGTCAAGAAAATACAAAACCCTTCACATTAGCAAGGCATTCTTAGGCACTAAAACAGAAAATCCTTCCATTGCATCATTTTCACCTTTTCTTTAATTTCTTTAATTGAGAACATAACTTAAAAAAAAAAAAAAATTCATGGAACAAGGTCTCAAAATCCTAACAAATGCTCGAGTGGTTGTCGTATCAATTAAATAGAAAGGCAATTGTTCGATGTGTTATTAACTTGTGGAATATATTGAAGAATATGAAGCTTTCTCATCCCTTGCTCCTAATCAAATTGTAATTCGTGGGTTCCAATCAAGTAATCAATTTCCCTCTAAGATAGTTAAGAGATCACTTTGGAGAAGGAATTCTAGAATAGTTGGGATAGTAGCAATGGAATTAACTAGGAGGAAAATGAAGCACTTTAGTGGATGCTCCAAAATATTTGAATGCAATTGAAAATGATTTTATACTCCCTCCACACATTTTAAAACAAAAACCATTCAGTTGCATCTCATTTATTTTCCACCTTTATGTAATATGTAATTATTTGAGCAAGAATAGAGCATTCATAAATATTGTCATGAAATAGGACTCTTCATAATCCTAATAAGTTGGGCTCTAACAAATAAACAATTTTATGTAGTGAATAACTATTACATGGTAGATTTCAGTGATTAAAATGACAACTTTATTCTTAATCTCATTACAACAAAAATAAATTCAACCCTAACTAGTTGGGATCTAGCAAATCAAGAATTTTTTGTAGTAAAGTAAACTTACATGGTAGATCCCAATTATTTGCAATGGAAACTTTATTCTTGATCTTATTACAACAAAGATAAATTCAAGAGTACATACCTATTTCCTTATCTAAGACAAACTTTGAACACATTCCGAGATTTCATAGATAATGATACGATTTACGTGTAGGACATGGGAAAGCTATCTACATCTAGCACCCATCACTGGACAATAGTGTTATTGAGACACCATCTCATGGCATTAGAATCATGTATATAGAGATACCTTGCAACACCTATTCAATACTACCTTCAAGCTTCAAATTCATCAATTGATATACTTTAGTAGCAAATTCTAGTGGGATTTCATTAAATACAACCCAACAAAAGCCACTTATGATATTTTTCGTTGCCTTCTCTGGATCTATCCCCCTCTGGAAATAGAATAACTGATATTCCCCAATTTTTGAGGTACTTGCTTCATGTTCAACATGGGCTATTGGGTTCTTCACGTGGAAAAGGTTGCAAATATTAGATGTATAATGGAAACAAGCATGCAATTCAAGGTTGCTCCTAAAGTCTCTTGGGTGAATTATAAAACACCATTTACTTGAAACATGATATATGGTAGTAACAAAACCCTACCCAAGATCCCAATTAAGAATTCAAAATGTTGCAAACAGGAGATATCTTAAACAATATCAACTATTTAATTGCATAGTCACACTAAAATAGACAAATCTTTAAAATGTTGAAAGGCATGAAAAAAATGGAGTTAGAATATTATAGTTATGTCAGGGTAGATATAGCTATGTAAAACGTAACTTCTATAGCTACATGAAATGTAAATTCTACATAAAAAAATGGATTTGGAATATTATAGTTACGTCAGGGTAGATATAGCTACGTGAAATGTAACTTCTATATAACATTCTAAATATCCCTTTTCAGTCATTTAAGAGACTAACATTTTTTTATATTTGGTTAATAACTTAATACTCCACCAAAAATAGCATTGAATTGGTTCTTCACCAACCAAGGGGAAATTTTAAACTAGTGTGAAAATGCTTACTCATTCCCCTTCCATATTTCTATGCACAATAAGATACAATATACATGAGTTATAAGTAATATGACATTTACATGTTATATCAAGACAAACTTTTTATCATCTCATTAACTCTTATCTTATAGTTGGTGATGGATATAGCATTTAAAATTATGAGTCATCCTTGTCATATCTTATATTTAATGATGGATATAGCTTTTAAAAGCATCAACCTTGTTTGTTATTTTATGTATGGTCAATTTAAATGGAAGTGCTCATAATTTTATTCAATATTATTTTGTACAACTGGAAATAAAATGATGTGAGGGTGGTGTTTCTAGTGATTTTCAAACTTGTTTTAATTACCTAAATTTAGCCTATTTAAAATATACAGGGGTGGTGTTTCTAATTATTTTTAAACTTGTTTTAATTACCTAAATTTAGCCTGGGTGGTGTTTCTAGTTATTTTCAAACTTGTTTTAATTACCTAAATTTAGCCTATTTAAAGTAAATAGTTTCACTGGCCATCTTATCTTCAAGTCAGTAACTTTTCTTGAGGGCATCTTCATGACATCCACCATCTTTGAAAATTATGAAATATTAGTAGTATCTTGCACTAAATAGACAATGTTGGCATATAATCTTTTATTGTGTTTTTTTACTCCGTGTCACAAATTATTGATATTTTATGATTCTCTGTTTCGATTTCCATGCTAAAACTGGATTCATCATGCATGCTAGGATTTTTAGTTTTGCACACATCATATTGCTCACTTCTAATTGTATCAAAAATAGAGAGTATGCACAATGACATGTAGTGACATGTGGGTGTCTATTTTACTCAATGATATGCTTGATTTTTTAACCCATTCCAATCCTACCACAATGAAATTAAGAGAGACAAGGAAACAAGAAGGACTATCAATAAATGAAACTAGTGACTTTAGAATGAATCTCAAATTGTACTTGAATATAATGATAAGTATTCGCAGTTTTCTAGTCACTGATGAGCATCGAATCACACTGTGAAAAATTCCTTGCATTATGAGAATTTGGTTGCACCTGCACTAATCCTCTGTAGTAGTTCCTTGACTTGCCTATAGATATAATTTTAGAAACAATCCTACTCCTACAATTCTTCCCTATATGGATCATCTTTGTCCCCCTATTGATAGTTATTTTTCAAGGCAACAAAATAGAACTCTCCAATTGCATCATCGCCTTTCAAAACAATGCTTGAGTATTTCCAGATGATTGTCAAACTAGTTTCTACTCAGGTCCATGAAATCCTTGATTTGTATCCATCGCACAAACCTCTTTTCGTAATAAAATTATAAATCCCACGTTTGCATTCCTCGTCCCCGACATACCAATTCTTTACAGTGGAATACTTTATCATTGCTCCCTCGGTGCAATAGAGATCCACTACTGTGGCATGGAGATGATTGGTGTCATAAAATGGTGCAGTGCATCCTTCAATATATGTCATAGAACTCCTCTCATCTACAACAATAAGAGTTCTCTCAAATTGCCTAGTCTTTATCTCATTCATCCTGAAATAAGTGGATATTTCCATGGGTGACAAAGTGTGCTTGGGTATTTAATAGAATGAGCTATCACTAAAAGAAAAAATACAATGCAACATAATAGTTATCAATAGGAGGAACAACCCTGCCAAGCTACTTCCTAACTAGATCAAGATACTCTCGAATTACCTCTTATAACGAACAAAAGATAACCTCAACTTCTTATAGGGTTTACCTATGCATGGTAGCGATGAAAACACTGTCAAAGACAACATCTACAACAATGTTGGTCAATCTCTTCTTCTAGTCAAGGGCATGCCCAGCTTTTGAAAAGTATCAATCAGGTCAGGGTCCACCTCATCCAAGCTCCTCTTCTTCTTCTACTCTCTCTGCTTAGATTCAGAATAATAGTAAAGGTCTTGGAAATTGATGGGTGGGTAATGGGTGGGTAAAAGTTATCAAACCATTTGGGTTCTTCCATTTTTAATCATTGTCTATAAGCATTGAGTCTAAATTGCAAAAGCCATTCAGGTTCCTTCTTTTTAGCTAAAATTAACCTAATATTTGGAGAGTTGTAAGGTTTATTGGATCTAATTATATTCTACTTGAAATATAGTAACATGGTTTAAAACTATAGGCATTGAGATCAAAATCTAAGGATGAAATATAAAAGATTTTATGTTCATGATTACAAGAAATTTTGATTTCATGTAACAAAGTTTGAGGAAGGTCTAGTATTTGCATCCTACCAAAAAAATTGATTGCATCACTCTAGCCCTTTGAATTTGGACATGGTAGAGTCCATTACACAAACAATCAACCACTAAAAATGGGTCAAAATAAAAAATAAAATTTCATGCATTCTAGCCCTAGAAAAGTTAGGGAGGAACGAACCTGATCTCTATAATAAGGACATGCAAAATTCTTGCTTGTCCATTATCTTTTGATGAATTGTTGGCTGCAATCAAGATCTGCATTATCATAATCATTAAACCCTTCGTACAATAAGGACATGGAAAATGCTTACTTGTGCATTGTCTTTTGATGAATTGTTCGGCGCAATCAAGAATAACATAATCACTAAACCCTCACCTCTAGATGAAATTTATGCTTTGATCATATAAACCCTCCAAATTGTTTACCCATAAGAACAAAAATCATCTTTAGTAAAAAGGAAGAACTCTCGAGTTTCCAAATTCATACCCATGTACAAATGGCCAAAATCTCCACGCCCAATGACCTTGCCCTTTCTCCATCTAATCATTGATGCTCTCCTAAGGTGTTTGCCATGCAAACTCTATGGAGTTCGAATCCCATGAAATCCATAGATCACGTTGATGGTCTTCCTTCTTCTGGCATTTCCATGCATATATCAACAAGGGAGAGAAAAATGTAGTGCTATAATCTGTGAATATTTTATTTGAACCCAATGCTAAACTGGAAATGAAAAAGAAAAAATAAAAGAAATATTTATAATATAAAATAAAATATATAAATTGTAATTGGGTTGAATGATTTATTTTTAGTAAGAATTTGTTATTTTTGCGTAAGACGCTAAATTAAGAAGAAGAAGAAGAAGTTAAAAATGATATTAGGATGAGTGTAAACATTTAAATACAGTTTCAATTAATAATAAAAGTTAAATTAATAAAAATAATAAAATTCAATTTATTATATTTTGATTTTGTTGTTAACTTGTGAATAGGCTTTGTTACAATCTAAGTCACCAGGTTCGAGTTCGAGTTCGAGTTCGAGGACCATGAAATTCGAATAAAGTTCGGCAACTCAAATTTTGTCGATAAAATTCGACATATAGAAATTCGAAAAAGAAATGTATATTAAAGATAGATATATCATATGCATATGAGAAATGGTATGGCAACTTCAAATGCATTTAGTATAGCTGTTTCTGTTCTGTTTAGAAGAAACTTATAGTATCAGTGATCATAGATGAACAATAATGACAAAAAGAGAACACAACTAACCAGGGTTACCTTAGTGTTACCCTGATATAAAACAATAATCAAAACACTAACAGCAAAACAGTACAGCAGCCATCTTGTAACAACAAAACAGTAACAACAATGTCAGCAAAAGAGAATTCCTTGATATTACAGTAACAGCAAAACAGTACATGTACAAAACTAGCCAGCTTGTGATATTTGTTGAAGTGTTGAATCACAATTAGAAAGTTTACAGTTTTGAAACGTAGGAATCCTCAAGGCATGAAAAACAAGCACAACAAATATATGCTAAGATATTTAATTAATGAACAGCAAATATATGCTAAGATATTTAATTAATATACAAAAAAAATATACAAAAACAACAAATATATGCTAAGATATTTAATTAATGAACAACAAATATATATTCTTTTGGCAGTTCAATGAAAAACTCTGCATTATAATTTATAAGATAAAAAGACAGTTTAAAGTTTAAACTTTAAAGTAGCAGCTAGCTTGGCAGTTTTAGGCTTTAGCAAATTGTTCATGCAAAAACTAAACTAGAAATCTAAAACAGGAACACAAGTTTTATTCTTGACGTTCCTGTTGCCCACTTGTTATATCAAAAAGTTCTATGTCATCAAGAGCAGTATGAGATGTGAATCCGCTAGATGCTTCAGCACCAGATTCATCAGTGAATTCCCTGTCAGTGTTTATGTCACTATCAATGTACAAATCAACATCATCCATTGTTGCATTAGGAACAGGATCGATCCACGGAGTAGAAGAATTGGATGACTTTTTAGCCACATTCTTCAATGCCAACTGCAAATTACTACGAACATAAACAAGATCTTCTAATTTTCCAGATGACAGTCTATTTCTTTTTTTGGAATGAATGTGGTCAAAGGAACTCCAATTCCTTTCACATGCTGATGCACTTTTTCCCTGGCTTAAGATACGAATTGCAAAAGTTTGCAATTCTGGTGCCCTTGAACCATAAAATTGCCACCATAGTGCTGGATCACTTCTGCTCCTATCATACTTTGCTGATTTTGTTCCAAATAATCCTTCTTCTAACCTATATGCTCTCAACTGACTTCTGATCAAACCTGCAATCTCTGGATCTGGATTTAGCTTCTCAATAGATTGGATAAGTCCATTCATGATTTCTTCGTCCCTATGTCTTGGTAACCCAAACAATCTAGGGTCCAAATAGCATGCTGCTGCGTGTAATGGACTATGCATCATCTTCCATCTATGATCAATTAAATCCCATATCTCCTTGTAATCAGCTTCCACATTATCAAAAGCAGTTGCAATGGCCTCTTTGCAACGATCAAGGCTTTCATAAACAAAACCCATACAAGGTTTGTCACCATCAACCATGCGGAGCACATTAACAATTGGGCCACAAATTTTTAAAACCTTGTTTGCATTTTCCCAAAAGCCATTATTGAGCACTATTTGTTCAACATTTTTCCCCTTAGTTTCTTTTGAGAGGGTAGATCTCTCCCACTCAGTGCTACAAAAAATAGCTCTTAGGCTCGCTTTTTCCTCAACAACTCTTTTCAGAGTAATATAAAAAGTGGCAAACCTTGTATCACAAGGCCTCAACAACTCTTTTGATGCATTCTTCCTGTATATGCTCAAAGTGAGACGATGGTTGATGATGAAGTTTGAAATTGATTTGGCTCTTCGGATTGTTTCATTGACCCAAGGAAATTTGGCTAAGTCATGCAACATTAAATCCAAGCAATGAGCTGCACAAGGGGTCCAATAAATCTGCCCATATTTTTCCATAATCAGCTTCCCTGCACCAACACAATTTGATGCATTATCTGTAACAACATGGACAACATTTTCCACCCCAACTTCTTGAATCGCTTCATCCAAAATTCCAAAAATAAATTCTGATGTCTTCACTCGATCCATTGCATTCACTGCCTTCAAGAAAAGTACCCCTTGAGGACAATAAACAAGCACATTGATCAATGGGCGATGACATAAATCTGACCAACCATCACTCAAAATTGTGCATCCTGTAAGCTTCCAGGACTCTTTAATATCAGCCAACTTTCCTGTCACTCTGTCTTTCGCTCTCTTTAGCAAAGTTGTCCTTAAAGCTTCAGATCCAGGAGGAACATAGCCCTTCCCAAAATCAATGGCCTTTTTAATTACATTTTTAAAATATGGACTCCTCGCCACATTAAAGGGAATTGCACATGCATAAAAATACTCAGCAACAGCATCATCAACTTCCTGTTTCTCAACAGGTTTCCAGAATTGATTTAATGTTTTCGTTCCACCTGTTTTTGCTTGAGTAGAACTTGATCCACCAATGTTTGAAACTGAATTAATGGTGTTGGAGGAAGACATGGCAATCTCCCTCTCAATTCGCTGCCTCTTATTCACCCTTTTCTGCCTTTGCATCTGTGAACTGGAATGGTCTTTCTCCACTTTGGCTTTTTGTTCATCAGTGATCTTAGTGCAGGCTTCAACACCACCTCCACTTCCATTGCTAATACCGAGAAGGTGATCCACTGCTCTAGTCAAAGTTCCAGTGAAATTATGTCCACACAGCTGACATGAAAGATTAAAACCATCTTTTTGGATAAAATTCCAAGCTACATCAGTTGATTTTGGGGGTGCCATTGGAATTTAGAAGTCTGAAATGTCTGACACTGCAATGTCTGAAATGCCTGCAATTTTTTTTGAAATTACATTTTCGTTAGTCATGTAAACTTGTAAAGCAAATGTTCATGATCATCCAACGAACAGTAGGCAAGCCAGAATTTATCAAAGAATAACAGTCTTCAAGAGCTGATAACAGTTTTCAAAGAATAACAATCTTTATTATTTAAGGATTGCCTAACTTATTGACAACAAATTTGAGGGTAGTAAGGAGGTTTTGGGTAGTTCTGAATAAAGAAAATTGTCTCATAATCTCCTTGCAATAATAACTTAATAAGGCATCAGTTAGACAGTCAAACCAAGCTTCAACACAGTGAGAAGTTAGAACATAATTAGAATTTAGAGCCTAGAGGCTAGAGGTAAGGGAACCATGATCATATTTTTTAACAAAACTATAATTGAGAGTCGGAGACTGAATTGTGACAACATCAGTTATATGAAGTCCAAGGTCAATTTAGATCAAACATATAGAGAATATAACGTGTCATTTGATTTTCTCTTATTATTTTTAAACTTGTGTACAGTAAGTTTTATACAGATATTACTCAGGCTTCAGCAATATGACTGGATGTTTTGAATTTGTTTCTGAGATCTCAGATGGGCTAGCAATTTTCTTTTGGCATCAAATAATATATCCACATACTTTTGGTATCAAATTTTTAAGAAAAGCAGTGTTTCTTATGATCTTATGTGGGAGGAATTTCATTTCTTGCATGGTTCAACAGGATGATGCATTTTTTATGATAGAAAATCTTAGTTTTTGTCAGCAATAGCCACAATTCTCTGAGCTGTGGTCTTAGTCATCATTATAGAGAACTCAGAACAGACAGTATCATGATGGTTATGAGGTGTAGGCTGTAGCAAGTGTGAAGACCAATTAAACGTTCAACCCAGTTTTACAAGAACAGTGGGCCGACACATTAAGCCGTGGCTTAATTGACTTAAACATTACTGCAACTTTACAGTGGCAACATTAAAGTAGCTTGATGGCTTAATGGACTGGTACTCAATGTAAGGCATCCATACTGCGAATATGTTCCTCTGAAACATAGATAAGAAGTATGCCTTGAATCATAAATAGAGCAAAGGAAGGCAACCAGTGTCACTACCAGAAATCTAGAATAAAATAATGCATATAAGGCAATTCTACAGGCGTAATTTCACATATAAATCTTTGGGAAATCTAGAATAAAATGAATATAAAGGAATTCTAATTATAAACAAATGCATGGTGAAAATTGTTGCACCAACGATGCTCCTGCATCGGGCTAAATAGGCTGGTTAGAAGCAAAGCAAATCGCAATACAGAAAAGAGCAACATCTAGAACTGCCATTATCATAATGTAAGCATGAAATTAATGTCAGTTGATAATTCGTTCTGTGGAGTGTGTAAAAGGAAGGGTTTACTGTTAAAATTTAAAACATGCCCGCCTCAAAATGATACTTGTCTATCAAGTCTGCAAGTCTGCACGTATGTAGAGAGGGCCAGAGGGGTACAAAGTCACAAGAAACAATCCGAAGAGCCATCGTTGGTTCATTCCATTACTATGACGGAAAGGAAAGAAGACGAGAAGAAAACTTACAGGATGCACACGCGGCAGTGGGCAGTGGGCACGCCTGTGGTAAAACCGTAAATTTGCAGCTGTAGCCTGTAGACTCACGCGGCAGTGGGCAAGTGCAACCTGCATTTTTCTGAGTTCTCGGCCTGGTAAACACTAAACAGTGAACACGTTACACAAGCCTTTACGATCCAGTCTGGAGTATCATAGTATGGCGTCTGCTAGTGCTGAGTGACGAGCGGCGGCAATGAAAGTTGAAACAATGAAACCTGAGTCAATGAAACCAATGAAACCTAAAACAGGAACACTAAAACCCGCGGGCGCGCGAAACAAAAAACGAATTTAATCAGCTGCAGGCGAATATCAACGTATATAAACGAATTTAATGGCGATTTTATTCGGCTCAAATTCGAATTCGGCATGAAATTCGAGTTCGCCGAATTTAATGGCAAACTCGAACGAATATGTTCGTTTGACCTTCAAATTCGCCGAATTTCGAATTTTATGCTTAAAAATCGGCGAATCCGGTGACTTAGGTTACAATACCATGGGCCAATACCATGGCTTATCAATAATACAAGTCCAAAAACCATAACTTATTTCACAACCAAAATATTTTATAGCAATATTACAATATTCTTACCCATGGATATTCACCCCCCATTACCATAGATATTATTAACTTGTAAAAAACAACCTTTGTTACAATACCATGGGTCAATACCATGGAATATCAATACCACATGCCCAAAAAACATAAATTATTTCACAATCAAAACAGTTTATAACAATATGACAAGATTGTTAACCATGGATATTCACCCTCACTTTACCATGGATATTAACTTGTAAATCGGCTTTGTTACAATACCATGGGTCAATACCATGGCTTATCAATACCACATGCCAAAAAACCATAACTTATTTCATAGTAAAAATATTTTATTTTACTTTAATTTTACAACATTTTTTAATTGAATTTAAAAGGGAAAATATTACAATTTGAGATATATCTAAACCCTCTATCCTCACGACTACTAAAAATATTCCCATAGAAATTAAATTAAGGTTTTAATAAAATTAAGCTAAGATGGATCTATGCCTGTTCTATATATATATATATATATATATATATATATATATATATATATATATATAGATATCCATCTTAGCTAAGGATCCAAGGGATGAGAGAACGAAAATTGACTAATTATAATAGATTAAATATAGTGCATTATTTTTTTAAGTTTTTCATTATTTTATTTTCTTTGACATGATTGATCCAAAATATAGGTTTAATATTTTACAACCAACTAAGCTTTTTAATTTAGACAATTTCTTAAACACAATACAAGGTGATCAAATTTAAGAGAGATTTGGGGAAGGGGCAGGAAGACAGTGAAAAAGTTGGAGGGCAGAGAGAGAGAGAAAGAGAGAGTGATGGTGGGGGAGAGAGTGAGGTGGGAGAGAGGGAATGAGAGAGAGAGAGAGAGAGAGAGAGAGAGAGAGAGAGAGAGAGAGAAATATGGAGTTGGAGTGGGAGAGAGAGGAGGAAAGAGCAAAGACATAGAGAGATAGAGGCAAAGAGAGAGAGGAGTGAGAAGGGAGAGATGGAGAGAGAGTTAGGGAGAGAGGAGAGGAGGGAAGAGAAAGAAGAGGAGAGGATAGAGATAGGGAGAGAAGGGGAAGGGAGAGAGATGGAGAAGGACAAGGAGGGGGGGAGATAGTGATAGAGTTGGACAAAAGAGGGAGAGAGATTTGGGGGGAGAGATAGAGGGAGGTGGGAGATAAGGGATAGAGAGGAAGGGAGATAGAGATGAAGAGGGAGAGATGGAATTGGAGGGGGCAGGAGAGGGAGGGAACAAGAAAAACATAGAGGGAGAAAGGTGAAGAGAGAGGGGGTGACAACGGAGTCATGGAGAGAGAGTGAGGGAGAGAGGAGAGTGGGAGGGAATAGAGATAATGATATAGAGAGAGAGGGAGAGAAGGGGAAGAGGGAGATAGATAAAGAAGGGGAAGAGAAGGAGAGAGAGTGTGTGTATGTTTGGGGGGTGAGATAGAGAGAGGGAATATAAAAGATGCACAAATACAAATATAGATATTATATAACCAACCTAGATACATATTAACCCTATAACTATCAAGTGCCGAGAGGGATCCAATCTCTCGAGGTGCAAACATTTCCTCAAGTTTTTCACTAGAAAAAAGGTTTGCACCTCGAGAGATTGGATCCCTCTCGATGCTTGATATATCCAGGTTTAAGATGGATATAGGTCAGTTAATGTGAAATTAAAGTAGTTTTTATTTGATATTATAGCCTTAAAAATTAAAAAGTCTCTTCAAACTAATTTCAAATTGGAACTAGATCCAATTAGATTCAATGGATAGATTTAAAAAAAATACATAAAATAATTTTTTTATTAAAAAATATTTTTAAAATTAAAAATTATTAGAGATAAATAATTCAAAGTTGGCTCACCTATACACCATGTGAGGATGAAGAAGTGTTTAAGGAAGGATAACATTTCAACCAATCTTTAACGACCTTTCAACCCCCTATCACTTGTAAGTTTAGATTGCTTGACACAATTAAGATGACTAACATAAAAAACTGATTCATATTATTGTAGTACTTGTTAGGTAGTTGTATATTTGTTCTTAGACTAAATTAGTCATTCATGTAGTCATTTTTAGTTTCTTTTTTTTGTTGAAGCAGGAGCCGATCCTTCTATTTTATTAAATCAAAGGAAAATTTACAAAGTGTACATAAACTTAACAAAAAAGATCACATGAGAACGGGTGATCCTGCTAAGGACAAGGACCCTCTCACTACCTCACGCAAGTGCAAAACACTAGAAAAATCCAGAAAGACCAAAACCATTTGGACAAAGCACCTCCCGGAGCCAACCAGCAACAACGGTCAGACCCGACCCCTAATGAACATAAATGAAGGAAAGGACAAGGCACGCCAATTGAAAATGGGGAGATGGCCTGTGGGCCCTGCTAAATAGTGCGAACCATCCCAACCGTCCATTTCGGATGCCAGATCCTACGGCCAGGGACAATTTCGCAACACCGAACCCACCCACTCTTTATCTCGCGATGGAGGGTGGTATCCGCACCGGCCACCAAGCCACGTGTCGAGCGCCCTATGGGATCGCTCTCACAAATGCAAAACCACTTACCACTTTGAGTACTCGTGATCACCGGAAACCCGCCAATCGCCCGGACCGCTGACCCGAAGGCGGGAAGAGGACCTCTACTGTTGTACCCCATCAAATGCCCCTTCTGCCATCTCGTACCGAGAAACCTGAAGCTGCTCCCGAGTCTGTTAGAGAGATAAATCCGCGGAGTGCCAACCAAAAACCTGGGAAACCCGATCGGAATGATCCGGGAGAAGATGAGCCCACCCCTGCCTCTCATCCATTCTGGCTCATCCTTCAGGGTTGAGTAAGTATCCCCCGACGACATCAATTTGTGGTTTTCAACCCAGCTTGAAATCGGAAAACCTCCCTGTCCTCAGCAGCTTGATCCTCGCAGATAGCCTTTAAACGACTTGGAGGAATTTCAAGCCACTTTTTCACCATTCCACATTCAACACTGCTCACACCTTGATTGGCCAGTAAGTCGGCCAGTTTATTGGCATTACGACGAACATGGTTGAAACTTATGGTTCGAAGGCCCTGAAGATGCAGTTGGATTTTTTGATAAACCTGGACAAGTTTCCAATGATTCGAGACTCTTTTCGGCCTGGAACCCCCACTGATTCTTTTCACTGCATTGATGGTTATCTCAGAGTCTGCTTCCACAATGATATTTGAGCAATGACTCTGTGATAGAAACTCTAGACACTACTCTAGAGCCATCACTTCCGCCATATTATTAGTCGCTCTACCTAAATGGTAGTGGAAGATAAATATAATGTTGCCCTCGTCATCCCTTAAAGCTCCTCCATAACCCGCGGTTCCCGGATTGCCTTTGGAGGCCCCATCAATGTTGTATTTTAGAAAGCCTTTTGGTGGGGGTTGCCAGTATTCCTTCTCTGTAACCATGGCTTTATCCTTACTGTTTCTACCTTGAGGGGTTGTCCCTTGCAATCCCAGTTGCCGGAGAATTCTCTGCTCTTCATCTGAGGGGGGATTCGTGGGGATATTATTAACAGTAGAACTGACTGTCTCTCTGATCTGTTTCAAGATAAGATCAAGAAGATGTTGTACTGAAGTCTTACCATTCTTGAAAATTCTTTTATTTCTTTCTTTCCAAACGTTCCAGATAATAAAGCAGGGAGTAAAGGCCCAGGCCAAATTTAGGACTTCATTCTCCTTGAAGTCTTTTCTCCAGTGGTTTAGGGTATTTATGATACTTCCTCTATCCCTATCTGACTGCTGGAAAATTGAGGAGAACGAATCCCACAACCAGGTAGTATAAGAGAAACTATTGAGAATATGTTCCATTGTCTCCTCTTGCTCCTCACAGAGCTGACATCTAGAAGGCCCCATAATTCCCCTTCTCCTAATATTGTCCCAAGTCAATATTTTCTTGTGATGAACCAGCCACATAAAAAGCTTGATTTTCATCCAACTTTGCTGCCTCCAGAGATGCGTCCAGGCCTTGTCTGGAACGCTATAATTCAACCCAAGTAGAATACCTTTAGCCTCCTTGAGATTAAAGGCTCCTCACTTGTTATTACCCCATCTCAATTGATCCTGCCCATCTATTATTAAGATCATCCTCTGCTTGAGCAAGTCCCCAAGAGCCTCTGCTTTGATTTTTAGGGGGTTGTCCTCTCCGCATTCAATGTTTCTCCAGCTTCTCCACTTTTCGGAGGAATGAGAGAGCTCCCAAAAATCCTTAACTCTGATTAACCCTTGGGCATCTGTTTCCTGCTTAAGGCTTATAAAATTCTCTGTTAACAATGTTGGTTCCTGCTGCCATTTGTCCTCCCAAAAAAGAGCAAGATCTCCTGCTCTAATTTCCCAGAAACTGTTCCTTTGAACTAAGCTTCTATTCTCCCAGGCTCTGTTCCATATGTAGGAGCCTTTTATAGTTCCCGACATTCTTATGAGATCATTATTGTGCCACGAGCTAGCATATTTCTCTTTCCATATCCTGGCCCATTGAGCTTTTGGCTCCTGCACCCATCTCCACCATAGTTTGGCTCCTAGAGCTTTACAAAGAATCTCTTGATCATCCAAGCCGAGTCCCCCCTGACTTTTGGGTTTGCATATTTTTTCCCAGGAAACTAGGGCCCATTTCTTTCTAGTTTCCTCCTTTCCCCATAGGAAGTCTCTTTGTATGTCTCTGATTTGGTCTAAGACACCTTTTGGAGCTGGGAGAGCTGATAACATGAAAACTGGGATGGATTGAAGTACAACCTTTGTCAGAACTAACCTGCTGGCCAGGTTCAAGGCACGGAAGGTCCAATTTTTTACTCTGTCCTGCATCTTATTAATGACTGGTTCCCAAATACTCTTTTGCATGGGTCTAGCAGTAAGAGGTATTCCTAAATATTTAGAGGGGAGGGAATCTCGTTGGAAGCCGAGAATTCTTGAGATATTTCTTTGGATAGAAATGTTAGTGTTGAAGAAGAATATTTTTGATTTAGAGAGGTTGACTTCCATACCTGTAGCCAGTGCAAAATCCTTAAGAATTTTCTTGTAGGCCAAAGCCTCTTTGACTATTGGAATGCCTTGCAGTAAGGTATCATCCACAAATTGTTGATGAGTCAGCTCAGAACCGTTCTCAGAAGTTTGAAGACCCCTAATTCTTCCAAAAGCCTTGGCCTGCTTAATGGAACGCCCAAGCCCTTCCATCATAAGAATGAAGAGGAAGGGAGAGAGAGGGTCTCCCTGCCTGAGGCCTCTAGAAGGATTGAAGATAACAGAGGGAGAGCCATTTACTAGAATGGAAAAGTTGGAGGAGGTCACCAACACCATGACCCATCTGACCCAGTTGTGATCAAACCCAAAGGCAGAGAGAACTTTCTTGATGTAATTCCAATTCACCTTGTCATATGCTTTGGCAATATCCAATTGCATGATCATCCCCACCTATTTTTTACTGGTGAGCGTGTGAACCACCTCATGATCTTGAATAATGTTGTCGAGAATCTGTCTTCCCTCCACATAACTTGATTGCTCTTCAGACACTAGCGAGGGGAAGAGAGGTTTGAGTCTATTGGCCACTACTTTGGATATTATCTTGTAAACCACATTACATAAGGCAATAGGTCTGTACTTGTTTGTTGATTGAGCTGTGTCATGCTTGGGAATATGGGAAATAAAGGAGGTGTTGAGAGCTTTCAGTATAGTTTTGCTTCTCCTGGAATCCTCTACCACGTTCACAACGTCCTCTTTGACAATATGCCAACACACTTTAAAAAATCCACATTGAAACCATCTGGGCCTGGTGCTTTGCCATTCTGCATATCTTTGAGAACCTCGCTGACCTCCTCTTCCTCAACTGGTCTATTGAGGTTAAAATTGTCCTCTCTGGACACCAGTTTGGGGATATGCCCTGTTATTCCCCTGATGTACTGATCCCTGTCTGGAGTGTTTTCCCAAGTGATGTTCTGGAAATGTTGTACAAGCACAGCTTCAATGTCTTTGTGAGTGGTCTGAATTTCCCCTCCCTCATATTTAATCATGGAGATTCTGTTGTGAGCTCTGTTAGCCATTGTGGATCTGTGAAAAAATCTGGTGTTCCGTTCTCCTTCCTTGAGCCATTGAATTCTGGATTTTTGTCTCCAAAATATTTCCTCTTGTTTGCATAAATTTTCCCAAACTAGATGGTATTTATCAGCCTGCTCACTTTTGTCTTTGTCAAATCCATTGCTTATCAGAGCCTTGTTGAGTTCTAGAATTTTGATTTCCACTGATTGTTTTTCCTCAAAAATGTTCCCAAAATCTTTTCGGTTCCATTCCTTTAGTCTGAACTTAATGTGCTTTAGTCTTTTATGTAGAAGGTACATCTTGGAACCTTGGATTTGCAAGTCTTCAGCCCACCATTTTTCAATATTACTAATGAAATCCGAGTGGGAGAGCCAGATGTTTTCGAATCTGAAGGGTCTGTTCCTCGGAGCATCTATACCCTTAATTTGCAACTGAATCGGCCAATGATCTGAACCTCCAAAAGGAAGCACTCTGGCTGTTATTTCACTATTATGGAACATTAGTTCCTCAGATATCATGAATCGATCTAGCTTAGACACTACCAGTGCCTCACCTCCTCTTTTGTTGTTCCATGTAAAAAGAACATTACTTGAATCTGACTCAACCAAATTCATATTGTCTGTGAATGATTGGAATGCTAAGGAGTATTTGTTGAGCACTCTGGTGTCTCCTTTTTTTTCCAATAGAGATTTGATCATGTTAAAATCTCCTCCCAAGATCCAAGGCATTCCAGTCTATCCGCTTCTGAGGTCACTAAGGGCTTCTAACGATTTGAGTTTATCATCTAATTTTTGGGGACCGTAAACATTTGTAACTAGAATGTTTCCGAGACCCCAACCAGTTGAATGACCACTGATAGATAATTTCTTGATGCCTCTGCATCCATTATGCTGATCCTTTGGGGATTCCAAAGAGTAAGAATGCCCCCCGTTGTGTTCTCAACTTTAACCTCGAGAAACTCATATCTGATGAGCCATTTGCTGTGTATGAGTCTTATTTTCTGAATGGAACATTTCGTTTCCTGGATAAAAATCATATCCGGAATATCTTGTTTCATTCTATAACTAAGCAATCTTTGTTTTCTTTTACTTCCTAGATCTCTAATATTCCAAGATGTAAATTTCATATTTAAAGATTTGTAAAGGAGTAATTGGTTAGGTCTTTCATCTTACCCGAATCTATCATGAGCTTTCCACACTCCATCAAAAGTTCCTTCTGCTTTTTCCGGCCTCTCTTCTTACTTGCATTTCTAGGAGCTAGTCTTGGGGTTGCTTTCATTTTCTTCACTCCTTTGTTTTCCATCTTGTCAGTGGTTGTTCCTGTTTCTAACCCTCTTTCCTGAGACTTCCATAGAAACAACTGCTGTATTCTGTTGCAGTCCTCTTGGGGTAGTGATTCTATCCCTCTCGTGGTTTCCTGCATCAAGAACCCTTCCAGATCTAGGTGTTCCTTCTCTAGAATTTCTTGCAGTTTATGGTCTTCCAGATCTGTTTCACTTTGGGTCATTTCCATATCCATTTCTGCCTCAGTCTCACTATTCATAGTTTCTTTCCTGTTACAAATCTCTTGTGTTATGTTGTAGTTCTCCTCCTTCTCTTTTTCCTTAGGTTCTTCCTCCATTGCTTGATTTACCCTTGTCATTTCTTCCTCTTCTTCCAGTGCTTGAAACCGGTTCAGGTTGATCTTTTGCTCCTCGCTGCGTTGTTGTCTTGCTCCTTTTCTGCCTCCTTTTCCTTTACTTACCACTTTCTGAAAGTTTTCAGTCTCCTTCCCAGTATTAGGTTTTCCTTTATTGTCTGCTTTACTAAGAGGACAGTCTCTAATCAGGTGACCATGTTCGTGACATCTACGACATCTGAACAGGATATGCTCATAATCCACCGTTTGGACCCATTCCTCATCAAAAACTTCCAGGATTAGTTCATCCGGGAGAGCGCCTGATAGATCCATTTCTACGTAAATCCTAGCATAGGAGGTATATTTACCCTATCTTGTGGCTTCCGAAGCTTTCACAAAACGACCTAGTTTATTGCCAATGGCAGCAAGTGACCCATGTTGCCAATAATCGAGAGGTAGGGAATAGAGCCTTACCCAAATAGGTACTGAGGTGAATGTCTCTCTTTCTGGAATGAAGTTCATCTTCCACGACCTCATATAGAGGCCTGTTGCTGCAAAAAAGTAGGGTCCTCCTTCGAATATTCTATCTTTATCTTCAATGTTAGTAAATACCACTGTAAAAAAACCCTTTGACCCCAGATGTAGATCAATACTACCTTTGGGTTTCCAGTGGTATTTGATCCATGTCTGTAATGCCTTTTCAGAGGGCCAAATTCCCATGAATTTGCAGATTATGGCGTAAGTCCCCATATGTTCCCTGTGCTCCTGCAGAGCAGGATCATTCAACACTACTCTAGGAGTAATCTCCGTTCTGGGTCTGCATGGTCCCTTCTGATATTTGTCCCTTGTTCCCTGGCTTTTGTCTTCTTCCTCTTTGTCCTTTACGCTACTGTTTTCCTTGGACCTGGCCTCATCTGACTCCTTTTCATTATTTTTTCCCCCTTCTTCACCAGAACCTCTTTCTTTTCCCAGTGGTGACTTTCCTCTGCCAGCCATCGCTTCCTTGTAGGAGGGAGTGGAGCTCCCTCCTCTGCTGTGCTCCATGGGGAGCAACCTAAGAGCCCCTCTATAATCCTAGTTTAGCGCCCTCAAGTTTGCAGTTCCTTCTCAGGGGCGTTGTCCCATATACTCAGAGAAGCAGGTTTTTTCATGCAAGAAGTTTTTTTCGATCTCAACATATTCAAGAAGGAGACGTTCTTTCAAAAATATGCATACATTACATCAACCAAAGTCGTAGTCATTTTTAGTTTCATTACTTAGTAGCTAGTCACATATTTTACCCGTGACTAAATTAGTGATTTATGTTATCGTTTTTAGTTCGGTAACTTAAGATTGCTCACTTTTGGTAGTATTTCACTTGGAAAAGTTGTGGTGAGTAACTTTTTTATTCATCTAGTCACTAATTTCCTATTTTCTACTAGTGGTGGGACTCAAACCAAAAAAACCAACCGGGGCATCCCGAGGCTAAACCACCTCACCCCCATCAATAGAAACTAGGATTTACGGTAATCCATCCAGGATCACTAGGCCAACACAATAAACATGTAATAACAAGCTTTACCATGATCTCCACCCGATCACTAGGCCAAACAAGCATGGATGCCACTAGATCTCTCCACCTACATTGTGAGGAATTTTTCTGTCTCCTAGTCTCTTAGGATTTACCGCAATCCACACTAGATCACTAGGCCCTAAAATGGTACCCACTCTCTAGGATTTACAACATATCCCAACTCAGGATTACTATGCTCAATGAAGAGAAATCCACCTCTTGGCTTGACCGTATATCTTGCCATTCACCGGTAAGGATTCCTAGGCCCACCGAGGCAACACAATCCCAGATTTACCACAACCCATAGTCTAGCTTAGGAGTTAGTAGGCCAGTGGCTTTA
Source organism: Pinus tabuliformis (assembly GCA_031772625.1). Classification (NCBI taxonomy): domain Eukaryota; kingdom Viridiplantae; phylum Streptophyta; class Pinopsida; order Pinales; family Pinaceae; genus Pinus; species Pinus tabuliformis. The sequence goes on from CM062809.1 coordinate 76,118,610, forward strand.
CCATGATCCACTGTCTGATTCAGGGAGCACTAGGCCATGTCCTCTATCATTCGAAGATCCACCTCACTCAACTGGGAATCTATCTGGCAATCCAACTCAACCAAAACATGAGAACCACATCACACCATGGCTATTCAAAAATGGAAAGGCTAGGCTGAAAACATTGTCACACCTGCCAAAATCTATGTCATAACAACAAAAGAGCCACATGCAATACCATGCAAGCCAAATATAGCAAGGAAAATACACATGTAACTTGATACCTGTAAAGAATACTGATGTAGTTGCTTGATCCTACTCTTCCTTTCTTGATCCAATGCCAAAATGCTCCAAGAAAACTCTAAGTGTCCAAGAGTGAGAGAGAGAGAATAATGAGAGAGCTTTGAACTGACAAAAAGGTTACAAAATGATCCTCATAAGCCTTTTTATCAATTATGCCTCTCTTTTCTTCATTTTCCATTATTTTCCTTCATTTTACTCCCCACATGCAACCTATGACCTTTCACCTTCATTTTCTCCTAATTTCCATTATTTTCATAAATAAATGTGCAAAAAATGCCATTTTCCTTTCCAAAGCCTTTCTTAATTTCCTTAGCCATAATAAACCAAATTAACACCCACTAGGATGTTTTTCCCAACACAGTTTGGAATAAGTGTCCCATCAACCATGGTTATTATTTTTCATTTATTAACTTTTATTACATGGAATTCTCACCATGGCTGTTACATTACCCATGAAATAAAATGAAATTCAGAAATTTCATCTCCAAGTTATTTGATCACAGAAACAATATTCAATAAGTCAAGATAATTAATTTAAGTTTATAAATGCTTAAATCAAATCCGATCTCAATGAACGGTATTCGTAATCTTCGTAAAAGACATACATTCACAGAATAATGCATCCTCCAACAAGATCCAAGAAATTCAATAACGTTTATAGAGCGACTTTGTGGGATAAAAAAAGAAGAATTAGTTTAAAACATTACAAAACACTGGTAAAGTGCCTAAGCCATTAAAACAAGAAAAAATGTTATTTGTTTCCCTTATTTATGAAATAGTGATTCCACAATTCAAAATTTTATTTTCCAGAGGCCATGAAGATTGCAGCCACATAAATTGTTCAACAAATTTCCATAACAATAAACTTGTAACTATAAATAGAAACTCACATGTGACCCATGGTAAGAAAATGATCAAATGAATTATGGATTTATGCACCATAATCCAAGTATGAAGCCGTACCAATATGCATGATTTTAGATGGGAGATGCAAAAAAACCAAGAACAACAGAAACTACATCATTTCAGTGCTAGTGATTATGTATCGTCCACATAAAAGGATACTTTTAACAAGTCCATACCATAAAATTTTTCTCCGAGATCAAGATGCTTATACGTTTCAAAATAAAAATATATTATATAAACTGGGCGCTGAATTCCTATGTATGACTCACCAATTGTGGCTATCCATTTCAATTCTTACATTTGTCAAAAGTAAGTCCTAACTATCAGCAAATCCCAGAATCTTCCAGCTGAATGTTCTCGCTGATAAGGTCTTAAAATAGATGCAAGCATAACTAATAGGCTTCATTTATGTCCATGGAAATTTACACTTTACCCTTTCTTAAGCTTTGTGTATGAGTTGGTCTTGCTCACTACCTGGGAAACTACATAATTTATACCTTCTAAGTTCTAACTAAAGCTTTTTCAACTACCAGGGAATAATTCACACATCTTATGGATGAATAGGGAAAATTAAATTTGGTCCTTGGTCAGTGCTTCAATATCTATTTTGCAGCTTGGAGACTTTCTGCCACTCCAAAGAACTTTCAACAACAAAATATTTCTTCTTGCACAACTTCCTTTAACGAGAGAATACAAACAGCTCAGGAGACAAGTCCCAAAGTGTCAAAATGAAAAACAACCCCGCAACGAGTTTAATGAAAATCCATCTAAAAGGCTGAAGCTTCAAAAATCAAAAGAAAAAAAAGGGTTATAAAGAAACCTTAAGACAAAGTTATGTTTCCTATGCTATGCAAATCTTGTAATTTTTACGGCCTTGAAAAGACACGAATATTGTGATTTCTACGACTTTGAAAAGAAGCAAACAAGTAGGAAAGCGAGGCAAGGTGAAGAAAGTACGTGTAGTGTGTGACAATGAAAGTGAGCCCATCTGTGTTGAAGCCATCACAATTGGTAAGCACGAGAACCTTGAAATTGGGAAAAGAACGTGCAAGGAGCTCAGTGGAAAAGAACCAGTGACAGACTGCACTGCACAAAAAGGAGGGAAGTGTACTCTTTCGAGAACTGGGTGGAACAATAAAGGACGATAAAGGTGTCACTGTCGAGATTTGATGACCACTATTGAGGATGACGAAACTAAACAATGTCACCAACAAGAACCTCACAATAAAATTCCTATCGGCATAATTATAGAATATATTTATTAACTAGCTAAATAGGACTGCCCTGACGGGTCATTATAATAATGAATGATTGTTGATGGACATTTATTTATTTTATTTTATTTTCTAAAGGGAAGAAACTTATAATTTGATTCATCGTGAAACAAAGAAAAAAATTACATTCTGCCTATGTTAAAATATTTATGAAAAGTAAGCCTCTCAACTCATGAGCTAAAGAGAAATAGTTAAGAGAAGATAAATGAAACATCAAAGTTAAGTGTGATAATAATCACATACTTTTTTTTTTCTCTGCACTTTCTGCCATCCCCCTGAGTTTGGACCAATTGGAACCATTACTAGTTCACAACCTATTGTTTTCAGAGGGGATTCTTTGTTTGAGTTTAAAATCTTATGAACATGAGTTATCTTTGTACCCCCTCCCCCCGACCCATTATCTGTAAGGGCTTCAATTTCCTGTTGTTTTGGTGCCAGAGTCTCCTATGGTTCAGTGTCATTATGCATGTGGGATACAATAATAGTGTTTGGTTGGTTTTGCATGATTTATTATTCTTCTTCTTCTAAGAGGTGGGGATTAGAGGGATTCCATCCTTTTGGTTTATCGGCCTACCTCTTCTTATTTTTTGGAGACATTTTTTCCTTTTGGCATGCATTTTGCAAATGTCATGTCTAGAAACATATTAGACATATGAATGTTGTGTTCTCATAATTACTTGGGTCCACTGAAAGTTTCTTTGTTTCAATTGAAAGTGATCAAGTAGACCTTTGTTGAGGTTTATCTCTACATAAGTTATGGAAAAGGTAAATAGTCCTTTCTCTAATCTTTCATGGTCCATCTTTTTGGATTTTTCTAGGTTGTTTCCAATTTCCTCTAAGATCTTATGGTGTCAGAAAGGGAGGGGGAGATTTAGGAGAAGGTTGGTTTATTTGATGATCTTGTGAGAGCCTATGCTTATGAGAAAGTATATGTAACACCTTATGGATTGGGGACAAACTCAATCAACTACTTATGCCAGTGTTCTTTTGCCTTGTTGATGCATGAGCATCTGGACTTAGCCGGCAATGTGAAGGTTTGTTCACATGTTGTGGCTAAATGAGTTGAATTTCACTCGCCTGAGTGGTCAAAAGTCAGTTTTAACCGAGAGGGTTGGATCTCTCAAGAAAATGATTTGTATTTCATTATTGTAACAGTTAGGAAATTGTCTTATTTTAGATTCAAGGATAAGTTGTTAGCATATGTGTGTAATGGAGCTTGAAAATAGAGATTGAGTTGTTAGAATGATTAAAATAGAAGATTGGGTTGTTAGCACAGTTGGAATAGGATTTGACTCATAAAAATGGAAAAATTGTAATGGAAATGGATCGACAGAGATGAGAGTTAAGTGATAGAGGGTTTTCCAAGATTGAAACAAGGGTCTGTCAAGCGTTGTAATTAAGCCAAAGGGCTGAGACGCTATAACTATTATCTATTGAATAATTGATGCCGTGATAAGTTATGTGTCAATTCCATTGAAAACTCTCGTTTTCCTTTTTTTATTTGTATTCCAAACAAAATCAAGCATTTCCTCTGTTTCATGATTTAAGTTATAAATTCAGTGTTCAAAGGATAATTGCGGTCCTTAATGTTAATAATAGTGGCTGAAGCCTGCATAAATCCCAGCCATTGATCTAAGTCCAAACAATGGTGTGACATCATGCTGACCGTTGGATTATCCCGCATCGCATCACATCGCATCGCAATATTCATTTGCAAGGGGACGAACCTTAGGCCTTAACAAAATGCGATGTGCGATCGCTGACTTATCACATCGCAATAATTCATTTGTATGTGATAGGACCTTAGGCCTTAAGACCATGTGATGTGTGATCACCGATCCATCGCATCACAAATATTTCATTTATAATTGAATGGACCTCAGGCATTGGGAAAGTGTGATGTGCGATGTATGATGCAATCGTTGATTAAATCACATCACAACGTTTCATGTGGATGTAATGGGCCCTAAACACTTTCCAACTGCGATTTGTGATTGCAATATGTTGTGGATCGTCGGATCAAATGTGTTGTGATCAATGACACAGTACCTCCAAGCAACTCTATTGATTGGTGAATATCAGTTGTTGGGCTTGTAAAAGGGAATCGGAGCGGTGCAACAGAAGCGCCCAAACATAAAGGGAAAAGGTAATGCAGGGACAATTGTTGATAAATAGAAGAACAATTGACCTTCTGCGTCATTTGTGGTATCAGAGCACAGTTTGACTGCAGTAAACATGCCGCCGAGGAGAGGAGCTGGAATAGGTTGAGGAAGACCTGAAGCAAATGCAGTTATGCTGGAGGAGGTCAGGAGTATGCGTACAAGGATGGACCCAATAGAGACTGCTCAGAGAAGAACACCTGATGAAGGAGTTGACAATCCTAAAGAATAATCTTCTGAGGAAGAAGAAGAGGAGGAAAATGAAATTACTAGAGTTATTAAGATGTTGGTGAAAGTAGGAGGAAAACCAAAGGTGGAAATTCCTGCATATGAAGGGAGTCTCAATGCAGAAGATATAATAGATTGGATCAGTTCAATAGAAAAATATTTTGACTATGAAGAGGAAGCTGACGACAAAAAGAAGGTGAAATTTACAGTTACCAAATTGAAGGGTCATGCAGCTATTTGGTGGGATGAACTACAAACATCTAGAACAAGGAAAGGAAAGTCCAAGATCAAGCAATGGGAAAAAATGGTGAGTAAAATGAAAGCTAAATTTATGCCAAAATATTACCAGTTAAATCTTTTTAAATAGTTACAAAATTTAAGGCAAAAAGGAATGTCTGTTAAAGAAGATACAAAAGAATTTTATAGACTGAGTATTAGAGTATGACATGCAGAGGATGACATGGAGAAGGTAGCCAGATATATTAATGGCTTAAGATATGGCATACAGGATGAGATCATCTTGCTGAGTCTGAAGACTATTGAAGATGTCTATTAAGCAGGTTTGAAGGCAGAAGAGAAGATGTTGAGAAAACAAAATTAGAGGAATAGAGGAAGAAGCTCAGTAAGAGGTAAAGGAACTACCAGACCAAGGGGACAACAACATTAGCAAGAAGCGGGAAGTTCAAGTAGTAGACCACCACAGAGGGGAGATTTTAATAGAAGAAGATTTTCACCCATAGGAAGAGGCTAAGGAAGAGATATTCGGTGTTACACATCTGGAGAATGGGGACATGGATCGTGGGAATGTCCTCGTAATAAAACAACAATTCAGAGGAATGTGAATGTGGCCGAGGCAAAGCAAGAAACACCTCGAATCATAGAAAAAGAAGAATCACATGAAGTAGGAGAATCCCTGTTGTTGAAAAGGGCATTACCTAAGGCAGAGAAAGAGGCTGAAGAACCAGCATAGAGGAAGAGTTTATTCATAACTACATGTAAATCCAAAGGTAAATGTTGTAAAGTGATAATTGATAGTGGAAGCACTGATAACCTTGTTTCTACAGATATGGTGGGTAAGCTAGGATTATCGAAGATAGTACACCCTACCCCTTACAAAGTGTCATGGTTGCAGAAAGGACATTATATTATTGTGACAGAACAATGTAAGGTAGAGATACAGATTGGTACGTATAAGGATGTGATATTATGTGATGTAATGACAATGGATGTATGCCATGTATTGTTGGGAAGACTATGGCAGTTTGATCATAAAGCTATTAATTATGGGATAAAAAATACTTATACTCTAGAGAAGGATGGAAATAAACATACACTGCTGCCATTAAAGGATGACGCTGATAAAGGAGCACCTGGAAATAGTATTATGCTGATGAGTGGAAAGGAGTTGTTGCAAGAGGTTGGAAAAGGTGAAGAAATGCATTTTTCTATCATAGGGAGACCTAAGGTAATTTTAACTTCCACAAATTTAGATGATTTACCTAAAGAAATCAAAACTCTTTTAAATGATTTTTCTGATATTATTGTGGGTGAGTTACCAAATTCATTGCCACCAATTAGGAGTATTAGTCATCATATTGATCTAATACCAGGAGCAAGTTTTCCAAACAAAGCAGCATATAGATTAACTCCTCAAGAGAATGCTGAAGTTGGAAGACAAGTGCAAGAACTGGTGGATAAGGGACTAATCAGAGAGAGTCTTAGTCCATGTGTTGTACGAATAATACTCAGTCCAAAGAAAGGAGGTGAATGGCATATGTGTACAGATTCCAGAGCCATAAACAAGATCACTATCAGGTATAGATTTCCTTTGCCATGCATGGATGATTTGATGGATTGTTTGAGTGGGTCAAAGTATTTTACTAAAATAGATCTGAAGAGTGGATATCATCAAATAAGAATTAGAGAAGGAGACAAATGGAAGATTGCATTTAAAACAAACAGTGGGTTGTATGAGTGGTTAGTGATGCATTTTGGACTCACTAATGCACCTAGCACGTTCATGAGATTGATGAATAAAGTATTTAAGGAATATGCAGGCAAGTTTGTTATTGTTTATCTTGATGATATTCTAGTTCTTAGTAAAAGTAAAGAAGAACATCTAGAGAATCTTAAATTGGTTTTAAGAACTCTGCAGAAAGAGAAACTACTGATAAATATGAAGAAATATAGTTTCATGAAAGAAGAATTAATTTACTTGGGATTTGTAGTTTCTAAAGAAGGGTTGAAAATGGATCCAAAGAAAGTCCAAGCAATTTGGGACTGGCCTATTCCCAGAAATATATTTGAGGTAAGAAGTTTTCATGGTATTGCAAGTTGTTACAAGAAATTTATCAGAGGTTTTAGTCAGATTTGTGCACCAATTCTTGAAACAATCAAGGAGACTAATCAGCTGTTCAAGTGGACAGAAGCAACACACATGAATTTTAAGTTGCTGAAGAGGAAAATCCCAGAGAAACCAGTTTTAGCCTTACTCGATTTTGGAAAAGTATTTCAAGTTGAAATTGATGCTAGTGGAGTTGCGATTGGAGCAGTTTTGAGTAAGGAACAATGACCAATAGCGTAATTCAGTGAGAAATTAAATTAAGCGAAGAAGAAGTATTGTTCTTACGATAAAGAGTTTTATGCTATTGTACAAGCCTTAAAAAAATGGAGACATTATTTTCTGCCAAAGGAGTTTATACTGTATTCTGACAATCATGCATTACAGTTCATAAACAACCAACCGAAATTGAACCAAAAACATGCCAAGTGGGTAGAATTTTTGGAGAGCTTTACTTTTGTGATGAAGCACGCAAGTGGTAAGTTGAACAAAGTTGTTGATGCTTTAAGTAGGGTAAATTTCATTGTGCAAGAATTAAAAGTTACTGTTGTAGGATTTGAAGAAATGGTTGAAATGTACAAAGATGATGCAAATTTCAAAGATATTATACAGCAGTACAAAATCCAATAGTTCATAATAGAAGTCAGTGGTTAAATTATCTTATCCAAGGAGGTTTATTGTTTAAAGACAACAAGTTGTGCATTCCCAAATGTTCTATGAGGGAAAACAGAATAAAAGAGAAACATAGTGGAGGATTATCTAGTCACTTTGGACAAGACAAAACCTTTGCTTAGGTAAATGCTTTTTATTACTGGCCAAAAATGCAAAATGATGTTAAGAGATTTGTTGAGAAGTGCAGGATATGCCAACATGCTAAATGGAGAAGCCAAAATACAAGATTGTATAAGCCATTTCCAATACCAAATCGACCATGGGATGTAGTTAGCATGTATTTTGTTTTGGGATTACCTAAAACACAAAGAGGGAATGATTCCATTTATGTTGTGGTAGATAGATTTTCCAAGATGGCACATTTCATTGTTTGTAAGAAGACTAGTGATGCAACACATATAGCTAATCTATTTTTTTCAGAAATTGTAAGATTACATGGATTGCCTGTAAGTATTGTGTCTGATAGAGATACAAAGTTTGTAGGGAATTTATGGAGAACTCTTTGGAAGAAACTAGGAGCTAACCTCATTTCAGTTCAACATACCATCCTCAAACAGATGGACAGAACGAAGTAGTAAACAAGAGCTTGGGAAACATATTGAGAATTTTAGTGTATCAAAATTCTAAGTAGTGGGGTTTAGCACTAGCTCAGGCTGAGTTTACTGATAATGACACTCCAAATTGAAGTATTGGAATGAGTCCATTTCAGATTGTTTTTGGGATGAATCCAAGAGGTGTGTATGAGCTTAGAAATTTGGGTAAACAGGAGACAAGAAGTGCAAAAGCTGAAGAGTTTGTAGAGCAGATGCAAAGACTACAAGAAGATGTCAAAGGAAGATTGCAGGAAAGCATTGGCAAATAAAAACAGAGTAGATATGAAAAGAAGAGAGAAAGAATTCCAAGTGGGAGATTTAGTGATGGTTTATTTGTGAAACTAAATATTTCCTGCTAAGACTTACAATAAACTAAAGATGAAAAATATAGGACCATGTAGAATTGTAAGAAAGCTTTCAACGAATGCTTATGAAATTGAATTGTCAGAAGGGATTGGAATATCACCTATCTTCAATGTTGCATATTTGTATCCATATAAAGAGACAGGGCTATAGGAGGAAACTACAGAAGATGGAGTTCAAACTTTGAACTGGGAAGAAAAAATGCCAAAGACAGTTAAGATAGAGGTGGAAGCTGTTTTGGAAAAAAGAGTATCCAAAAGAACTAGAGGACAGGTTTATTTTCAATATCTAGTCAAATGGAAAGGACAACCAGTGGAGGATGCTAGCTGGTTGACAACAACAGAGTTGCAGAAGTATGGAGTAAACCCTGAAAGTGTGAGGGGCGATTTTTTTCTTCCCTGGGAATCTGATGCAGGGGCATCTGGACTTAGCTAGCAATGTGAAGGTTTATTCACATGTTGTGGCTAAACGAGTTGAATTTCATTGGCCTTAGTGGTCAAAAGTTAGTTTTAACTGAGAGGGTTGGATCTCTCAAGAAAATGATCTGTATTTCATTATTGTAATAGTTAGGAAATTGTCTTATTTTAGATTCAGGGATAAGTTGTTAGCATAGGTGTGTAATGGAGCTTGAAAATAGAGATTGAGTTGTTAGAATGATTAAAATAGAAGATTGGGTTGTTAGCAGAGTTGGAATAGGATCCGACTCATAAAAATGAAAAAAATTGTAATGGAAAGGGATCGACAAAGATGAGAGAGGATTGAGTGAGGCGAGAGTTGAGTGATAGAGGGTTTTCCAAGATTGAAACAGGGGTCTGTCAAGCGTTGTAATTGAGCCAAAGGGCCGAGACTCTGTAACTATTATCGTATTGAATAATTGATGTCGTGTGTAGTTATGTGTCGATTCCATTGAAAACTCTCGTTTTCCTCTATTTATTTGTATTCCGAACGAAATCAAGCATTTCCTTTGTTTCATGCTTTAAGTTATAAATTCAGTGTTCAAAGGATAATTGCAGTCCTTAGTGTTAATAACAGTGGTTGAAGCCCGCATTAATCCCAACCGTCGATCTAAGTCCAAACAATGGTGTGACATCATGCCGACCGTTGGATTATCCTGCATCGCATCGCAATATTCATTTGCAAGGGGACAGACCTTAGGCCTTAATGAAATGCGATGTGCGATTGCCGATTTATCGTATCACAATAACTCATTTGTATGCGACATGACCTTGAGCCTTAAGACCATGTGATGTGTGATCATCGATCCATCGCATCGCAAATATTTCATTTATAATTGAATGGATCTCGGGCATTAGGAAAGTGCGATGTGCGGCGATCGTTGATTAAATCACATTGCAATATTTCATGTGGATGTAATGGGCCCTAAACACTTGCCAACTGCAATTTGTGATTGCGATATTTTGTGGACCATCGGATCAAATGTGTTGTGATTGACGATACAATACCTCTAAGCAGCTCTATTGATCGATGAGTATCAGTTGTTGGGCTTGTAAAAGGGAATAGGAGCGGCATAGCAGAAGTGCCCGAACATAGAGGGAAAAGGTAACACGAGGCCGATTGTTGATAAATTGAAGAACAATTGACCTCCTCCATCACTTGTGTAACCCTTGATGGGATATGGGACCATCTTGAAAATGTTGAGTGCCTGATATTGGAGTTGTGATGCCAAATTCCAAAAGGGGGATGGAGTTGTGCGTGAGACTTTGATGATTACAGAAGTACCTAATAGGAGTTGTGGAGGGAGTTTGGGTCAACCTTTCAAGAAGCTTAGAATGTGTGAGTACTAGACTAGATGCTTGCCTTGGGGTATAGACTGATGGGGCTTTATACTTGGTTCTGAAAGTTGGGAAAGAAGAGATTTAGAGTACTCATGCTTTCCTTCAGCATTGTGATATAACATTCAATGCTTGTTGTGGTCACTTGGGTGCCCTTATGCTAGTTACATCAAAGGGCGTTAGATAGAAGAGAAGAAAGAAAAAAATAAATAACTTATAAGTTATGTGATTAAACTTAAATTCGGGGCATAGTTCCTTGAATAGGGGTGTCTATAATGCCCCATATTATTAAATTAATAAAAATAAAAATAAAAAATCATAATAATAATATAATTAAAATAAATAAGTAATTAAAATGAAAATAATAATTAATAAAATAAATGAAGTGAAGTTCATAATTAATTCATAGGACAAGCTATTTTTATAAAAAAATAAAAAGATAAAATAAGTAAGAATAAAGTGTTGGAGAAGTCAAGTTAATAAAAAATAAAAGAGAAAAATAAGTAAGAGTAAATTTATGGAGAAAATCAAGATAAGAGCAAAAGTTACATGATGACACATGGTGTTAGGTCCCTATACTACTAGTGTAACACCTTAGTGCTATTAGTGAAACCCCCTTATTATATTGTTGTGCCCATGTAGTCCCCATATTGTTATTATTGTGCTCCATAGAAGCCCACTATTGTTATTGTTTTCCCTTACATTATTATTGTTATGTCGGCTTTGATTATATTATGACCGCCTAGAATCCTTTATATAGAAAGGAGGTTTTGTCTTTTGAATCATCCAAGAATTGTTCATATGTGTAATATAAAGGAGGTTTCCCCCTCGAAGAGGCTGATTTTTAAGTAGTTGATCTATCTTTTCTATCTTTTTGTGAGCTCGTTTCGTAACATTTGGTATCAGAGCTTTGGATTCTAGGGTTTCGCTACTCCAAACAAGACATCGTGGAATTTTCGCTATAAATTTTTCTCTATGAAGTTTCAGAAGATAAAAACAAAACCCATTTGATCCAAAATTGTTCTGAACCTCGGGTTTGCATTTTAGATCTTGTCTCACTATATTTTCAGAGATATGATCTGAGGAAGTTAGGTTTTGTGCAAGCTCCAAAATTCCATCTAAAACAGGTCATTGTGGAATTTTCACTATACCTTTTCTCTATGATGGTTCAGACTCTATAATTAAAACCCACTTGGGCCAAAATCGCGGTGAAGCTTGGGCCCAAATTTCAGATCTTGTTTCGCTATATTTTCAGAGATACAGTCCAAGACATTTATGGTTTTTTCTGGCTCCTGAATTACATCCAAACAGGTGACCATGGGAAATTCATCATAACTTTCTCTCTGAGCATCATATTGAAATTTTGTAAGAATTTATAGAAATAGGACGAACTTTAATTTTTGGTGTATTTTTTTCATGTCCGAAGGTTGAAACAGTGACACGTGGAACTTCGTACAAATTATCTCTAACGAAAAAGTATATAATCAGGTCATCTTGGGATATTGGGCATGGAGAATCCAATTTTGATCAGACTGGTGACATTGGAAACAAGACGCATATGGCTATGGTAGGTCGCAATTTCAGACCTTGGAGATCCAAAATTTCAAATATACAACAGATTCAAGATTGAGCTGCTAAAAGAAAGAAACATAATGACTCGAATCAAGAAAACAGAAACGCCTAGTAAGCAAAATTGGATGGATGATTTGAAGAATGTGATCGAAGCTAAGATAAATAGTTTTATATGTGCCATGGAAGAAGATTTGAAGAAAGGCATGGAATATTTGAAGAAATACATGGAAGGTTTGAAGGAAGGTGGGACAAAACTGCTACAAGAAAGGCCTCCTAATGACGAAAAGGTAGTAGAGGAAACTCATGATGAGAAAAAAAATAAATGTTAATCATGATTTAATAGAATCTAACATTGGATTGAAGGCCCACCATATTCCAAATATTGATACGAGGAAGTTTGATGGAAAGGGTCCCATAACATGGATACTACGGATGGAGAAATATTTTGATCTACATGATGTGCAACTTTTACAAATGGTACGTATTGCATCTTTATATTTAGAACCGAATCAATTTTTATGGTATAAAGGGATTTGTTCTTGTAAACCACTTGTCACTTGCATAATTTTCACGGAGGAAATGATAGCACATTATGAGGATACAAAGAGCAACACCTTCTTTAGCCAATTGATAAATCTCAAACAAAAGGGTTCAATGGCAGAGCACATTGAGGACTTCCAAAAATTAAATATAAGGGTAAGTGATATTCTAGAGAAGCAGAGGATTGATGTCTTCATAGGGACTTTAAAGGATAACATTCAACATGAGGTTGGTCTTTGGGAACATGATTCATTGGAGAAGGCATTCAGGCTGGAAAGAAAAATTGAAAGCAAAATTATGGCAATAAGAAATCCTACCACTCACAATTATACAGATGAAAGTGTTGTTTCTCCTAGCCTTCCACAAGCTACAAGGTTGACACCACAAAAATTGGAAGAAAAATGAGAAAACAACCTTCTTTATAGTTGTGATAGCAAATACACTAAAGGTCATAAGTGTGATGAGAAGAAATTGTTTTACGTTGATTGTGAAGAGGAGGAAGAAAAGGATCAATAAACGTCAAATGAAGAGGATATACACTAGGAACCAACCCCAGATAAAGAAGAAATGAATCCAGCCATATATTGTAATGCATTGGCAAGAATTACCACTCCTCAAACTCTCAAGATAGAAGGACATATCAAGAAGAAAAAGGATAACCTCACTTTCGCGCATAATCGAATGAAACAATAGGCCGATCAACATCGCAGCGAAAGAAGTTTTGATATAGGCAACTGGGTATTTTTACGAATACAATCATATAAACAAATGTCCCTCAAGCAAGCGAAGAAGGATAATAAATTATCACCAAAGTACTATGGTCCCTACAAGGTGCTACAAAATATTGGTACTATGGCATACAAATTGGAGCTTCTTGCATCTTCCCGAGTGCCCCCAGTTTTCCATGTTTCATGCTTAAAGAAGGTTATAGGTGACAATATCCTAGTTCAAACAATATTGCGGAACTTGAAAATGAAGGAAAAATCATATTGGAACCTGAAGCACTAATGGAAACAAGAATTCGACAGCTACAAAATAGATCAATTTCAGAGTATTGCATCAAGTGGAGGAACTTACCCACTGAAGATTCCACATGGGAGGATGATAATTTTATACAGAAGCATCCAAAAATACTCAAGCATTGAAGACACATTTTTTTGAAGGAGAGGGGCATGTTAGGTCCCTATACTACTAGTGTAATCCCTTATTGTTATTAGTGCAACCCCCTTATTATATTGTTGTGCCCATGTTGTCCCCATATTGTTATTATTGTGCCCCATAGAAGCCCACTATTGTTATTGTTCTGCCCTTACATTATTATTGCTATGTCGGCTCTAATTATATTATAACCCCTTAGACTCCTGTATATAGAAAGGAGGTCTTGTCATTTGAATCATCCAAGAATTGTTCATTTGTGTAATGTAAAGGAGGTTTCCCCCTCGAAAAGGCTGATTTTTAAGTTGTTGATCTATCTTTTTGTGAGATGGTTTCATAACACATGTATTATGTGAATGAAGATTTTCCTTCCATTATTTAAACAATTTGTTCTATTTAATGGATGAAAAGTAGGATGTGAGGCATTATTTCTTTCTAGGAGAATTCTAGTATAAGAGAGATTTACTAGCGACAGTTTTTGATTGAGAGATGGGAATCACCAACTGTAGAAAGACATAGTGCACTTGAGAGTATGGTTGGTTGGAGAGTTATACCAATCACATTGGTTATGGTCAACGGGATCACAACAACTTAATATTCGCAAGTTGTAAGTAAGTTGGGTTTGTCAACTTTTAGGTATGATTCCTCTCACTCACATATAATTTTTTTTTTTTTAATCATTTTGCAAATCAATGATATCAAATTTCTATAAGTAATTTTGTATTTAATTATGTTTTAATTTCAAGCCATTACATCCCCACTTAGGGTACCCTGGAGTGGGCCCTTCCTTCGCTCGTTCCCTGCCCTAATATAATGGTAGTTAAATTGAAGAGGAGCTATAGCTCTCGGGGTAATTGGCACTCAACATATGCCCCAATCAAATCATATGCTATGGTTTACACCTCGCATCAGTGGAAACATCAATCATAGGAAGCAAGTGACACCAACATGTGTAGGCCATCATGGTGGCTCAGTACAACAACTCTCCAACATGTTCAAATTATTTGGTAGTTGCTCCTAATTTTTATGCCTATTTTCCATGGTAGACACAAACAATGGGGCCTTAGTCTTCTTGGTTACACAACAACCTATGCTCTAACCATTCCTCATTATAGTGGCAATTAAGCACAATTAATTGGTGTTGGCCGTTTTATTGGCCTATAGCCACCTCGCCCCTTGGCCTTGGAAACTATTCATAACCCATTGCATGCATAGAATTTTAGCCTGATCATGTCAAGATTCGTTGGAGTTTCACTTCTATATATTAGTGGCTTTTGTCCAAATTTTATTAGCATTATCAGAATTGGCCTCGTAAGGAATCTTTCGGTGCCAAGGGTAACTACCCTATCTATCAAACCTTGATTTTTTACATGTCTCCTTTCGATCTAAATTTTAGAATTGTGGTTTAAATGGAGTCTAGGTTTGCATTTACCTCTTGGGTTTTGTGGTTCGAATTATCCTCTGATACCCTATTCTACTCTCTTGAATTCCCATCATTATTAACCTTCACACTTCTTCTCCTTGAGTGTTCTCCTCTCAAGGGTAGTGTAGTTCCTTTCCTTCTCTAACCTACCTCATTCTCTTTGATCTTTAGCTCCCTTCATCTAGCTCACCCTATTGCACCCTTATAATTCAATTCTTCTTCACTTCCTTTGTATCTCTCCCTACCCCTATTATGTCTCCCTTTACCATTTGTTGTTCCTCCTAGATCCTTTTGTTGCCATGCGTGTTGATGATATATATATGGAAGAAGGGAAGGTAGGAGGGGGAATTCCTTTGTCTCTGGGAAAAGGGATGACCATGCCACTTCCACCTCTTAACTCTATCCTTAGGCTCAAGCTCAAGAGTCTATGGCTCATTACCAAGAATTCATCCCTGAGTTAGTTGAACAAGACATTGAACGTGTGGAGGGAGAGGGGCATTGGGAAAGGCATTGCACTCTCAATTATCATACTGATGAAACCACTTGATATTATAAACTTGACACTGAAACCTCAACTAGATTGTGTTTCTTTGGATACATGAGAGCTATTAATGTTTATTGCCATACCAAATTATTATGGGTTGAGTTCTCATGGAAAATGCCAATAATCAATAGGAGAAACTCCATCAGGATAACATAGTTAGAGGAGAAAATTTATGGTATAGATCATAATCTCACTACCCTCATTAAGAGTTAAGCTTTCCATTCCTTCTCCCTGGATGAGAAGGATGTTCATTCGACACAACTAGCTAGAGACTCAGTCTAGTATCTACTATGCTATACCAATTTTTTTTATTTTAGTTTCAACAACTTCTTATGTTTAATTTTGCCAATGTATGTCATGGCTTAGGGTATTCAACCTATTTACATGTATTTATGCCTTGATTACATGAGGTGTAACACGCCCTACCACCCCCTTGTAATAATGTGGATTGTGGAGGGTGTTACTGATGTCTTGATTTTGATTCTTAATTTCTGACAAGAAAATGGGGTCATGGAAAAATTCCCTTTTCTAGAATTTTATGGAATTAGATACTAATGTTACCATCAGGTCCAAATAAGTGAGATATTTCTAGTGATGTAATCTTTTCGTCGATCCAAGTCCCAGATTGAAAGTTTCACTTACAAGAAATCTTACCTTGTTAACATTGGCCATGCCAACACTTGCTTGCCTTGTTGCACTAGTGTGGTCTTTCGATTTGGTCCACATGGTAATGCCACATGGACCAATGTTACACACACACACACACACACACACACACACACACACACACATAGATATATAGGTATGTATGCATTACATATTTTACAATTCACGTCGTTCACATGTTGAAGTAATCTATGTATGTGTGTATGTGTAATTAACATATTTATATACCATAGTCCACGTCATTTTGAGGATTGAGAATATATATATATATATATATATATATATATGGCATACATCATTACTAACACTTATTATTATTAGTGCTAGGTGTCCCAAAAATACCCTCACATCCCTTCTTGGACCCACCAAACTCATTTATTGAGAATACCATGGAGTCTACTTCCCACACCGATGATGCCTGCAACAATTAAATCTAGTGTTAGGATGGGTTGAGCCTAAGGGCATAGGTTTGATAACAGGGTGGATCCACCTCATCTCCCATCGGTAGTCAGGGGCATAAGCCCTAACGAAACACCATACCTCTAACCAGATGTACAATGGCCCTTCCTCATCCTCCACTGGGGATCAGGGGGTCCAAGCCCTAATGAAACATCTTACCTATAACCAGTGTCGATAACCAGATGTACACATTGCCCTACATCATTGATCAATGGATCATAAAGATTTATGCTATTACACATATATGTCGACATATTCCATTAATAAATTGGTAAAGTTATACCTAGCCTGGGGTTGAATTTATTTACATTTTTGCTTCCATAATCCATGAGTTCACCCACATATTTCCACAGTTAATAACTGTCTCTTTCATAAATGAGAGGGGTGATATTATGGCCCAAATTTAAGCGTGAGTAGGAAGATCATCACTTCTTGCCAAAGTGTATTTACATGTATATAATATATATGGCTCAATGATTTTATGAAAAAATAGTTAAAGTGATACTTGAACACCTAGGCATGAAAATCGCCATGCTTCATGGATGGAACCTGAGAGTGCACATTCTCAGTAAATTTTACAACTTTACACTCAAACTCACATGCCTATCATCTTGTATGTAGGTAAAAAATGATAAAGAAATACATACATAATGAATTAATATATTTGTGACACAAAGTTAGGTCAGAATGAAGAAAGGCGCGACCCAATTAGTTTATATACATATTTATTGTTGTTGTAATCACCAACTTGGTGGTTCTTGATCAGATGAGTGAGTACATACATATATGATCAATATAGCGTTGAGAATAGAAAGAGGACACGAAATAAGTAAGTTTTCACAAGGTATATGTACATGTGTTGTTTGTGAAACACCGCTCAGTTGCAGTGTTAATTTACAATGATCATTCAATTTGAAATAAAGAAATGAGGGGACACAATTCCTGCATAATTATGCAAACATATACAATTAATTAACCATAATATACGTAGTCAGAATTCATGAACATTTACAACCAAATATTCTATTATGCCTTAGCTAGTTAACCATCAAGTGTACAAAAGAACAATTATACATTCAGGCATGTACCATACACAAGTTCTCATAGAGGTAATGTAGCTTAACATTCATAATTTATGAACAAAGACAAGGATACTTATATGGTTAAGCCGATTTTAGCTGGCAACTAGAGAAGCGCTTCACATTATCGTCCCAACCATAGGCTAGTTTTGTTTTCCTATAACTACCCCCACACCAGGTCTAGAGTCTAAAAGTTAAAATTTCATAGGGAAATTGATCTGAGTTTTTGAAGGGAAAAAATGAAATACATATTTCTAACCAACAATGAAACTTGTCTTCAATTAAATAATGGAAAATGATGAAAACTATGTACAAGTAGAATGAAAGCAAACTAGCTCGAACAATGGTAGCTTATCTATGAGAAGAGATGTGATGGATACACGCCTTACTACACTACACTACAATGAGATCTCAAAGCCTTTTTATCATTAATAATCAATAAGAAAACCCCAAACATCCAAAAACCTAACCCTAGGACATGAAGTGCCAAACGCTTATGAGCCTCGATGGGGTAAGTTGGAATATCAACTTCCCAGGAACGTAACTTTGGCCTATGATCTTAGTTTGGTGCACATGATATCTTGTTGGAAAGGTATATCTAAGGAGTACAATTTTCAACTGTCGATGATAGTCATAGGCCATTGTTGGACCATTTTCCCAAAAAACTCCATTTAGGGTCTCAAAATGGCTCCAAAAGTTTAGGACCTAAAAACTACCAAAAATAAAAAAATGTTGAAATAGGAAACTGTGTTACAAAATAGGAAACTATGTTGTGAGCTAGGTGGAATAGGTGGATGGTCACCAATATCCATCTAGATTAGAAATATTATAATTGAGCTAAGAGAGTGATATCACTTGCACGTGGTTTATCAATAGTCTGGCAAGCACTGGTTGTTTCTCAGTCGAAGCAAGAACTAGTGGTTTCTCAGCCAAAAGCAAACACCAATGGCTCTATGTACAGGTGGTTTCACAGCTTGAGACAAACGCTAGTGGCTTCTTAGCTGCAAAAAACACCCATTAGAGAATTTTTGAGGTAAAAAATGGGTCTCAAAACAAAAATGTACAACAAAAATCAACTTTAGAAGAACCAAGAAAATTCACTATGATGATCTCAACCATGGGGGATGATTCACCATCTTTGGAGTTAAAAGGTAAAGGGATTAAAAAATAAAAGAAAATAAAAAAAACTACTTGTATTTTCAACTTATTTCCCTATGATTTTACTTAAATTTCAAGCGGGAACACTCATTGGATGTGAAATTTAATTTTGCATCCAGGGAGTACCCATGTTGCATACTTTCGATGGACCCTACTATACAAAAAATGTGATATACATGAAAAAAATGATTGCAATAATAGTTTTTCATGTATTTCACATTTTTCATGTTCTATGGTCCATCAAAAGTATGCAACATGGGTAATCCTTGGATGAAAAAATAAATTTTGCATTGAACGAGTTCTCTCGCTTGAAATTTGAGTAAAATCATAGGGAGATAAGTTGAAAATACGAATTAAAAAAGTAGTTTTTTCTTTTTTCCTTCCAAAACTTGATGAGTTAACCTAATCTTAATTTATTATTTCCACTATTGTTTTATAATATTCCTTAGGAGGCCCATTTTAGACCTTAAAATTTCCTTAATTATTAGTTTCAAAACCTCAGTAAGCACCCATAACATTTTGTCAATCTCACTCTATGCTCAAACCGGCATCATTAGGTAAAGCCAAAGACCAAGAAGTGTTCTAGTGTAGGTTGAATACTCTTCGTGAGATTTTCCTAACACTGACTCTCCAAATTTTTTTCTAGAAAATCCAAGTTGAACCCCCTGTCTGAATTTGGCCAACATATTTATGCTATCATGTTGTGTCTCAGTTTAGGGCGAGAGGGAACTCCTTACCCCATGCACTACCTTCCTTTGCATGTTACCATTTCAATTTACAACAGGGAAAAAGAAATCATGATAGGATCACCCAGTGGAATTAATAACTAAATTAGATCAGGGTGGCTTTTCCCAATGATAAGGATTCAACGTTAAATTTAGTGGGATGGGTATGGCAATTAATGTCAAGTGGGTGAAATAAAATACCTCATTTCCTGAGACACTAGCTCATCATCCTTTCTCCAAGGATTTCAATTTTCAAAAATAATAAAAATTAATTAAATATTCATATTATAATTAATAATAATTATTATTAATTAAAGCACAAATATTTAATTAATCATTTTTAAGCATTAGTATATGATCACTATAATTTTAGTATTGATTAAATCATCAATGTATGATTAACATTAGATAAAGCATTCATACACTTTGGTACCATGATCGGGACATAAATGGATTTCCACATCAATAATTCATTATATTAAAACAAATTTTCCACCAATAATTAGATATCATGATGGGATGCTTTATTATACAAAAATGTTTATAAAGGTCATAATAAACACAGGGAATGTTACAAACCTCCCCCCTTTAGAGGAACATCATTCTTGATGTTCTACAAAATCGAAAAAGTCAACAAAATTTGAGCTTTATAGAAAAAACTCTTTTACATCCACTAGATATTGAACAAAAATGGGTAGAACACTTTTATATGATCTGTATTTTTCTAGGTTGCCTTATTGGGTCTAAATTGTTTCAATTTCACCTTGACCTATTCTATTACTCAGTTACGGAACACAAGCTACCTCTAGTCTAGGATGCACAAATGTTTGGGTTGGAATTCTCCCTCCTACTCCACATGTATGACATACTAATTGACGCATGATTACAATCACACACATACATTTTCAGTAAGGATATGTGGAATACATAATGTGTATTTATGGTGGGAGGTAAGGCTAGTCTATAGGCCACTATCCCCACTCTCTCCAAGATCTAAAATGGTTTTCAAATCTGGGTGCTGACTTAGCAGAGGACCCCACTTTTAGTGAGCTCATCCTTGATTTAATGCGGAGGCACACATGATCCCCCACTTAGAATTCTCTATGTATTCTTTGTAGATATGCATAGCTCTTCTGTTTGTCATGTTATGCCTTTATATTATATTTGATACTAATAAATTCATTTTGCATCTCCTTTAACATATCAAGTCCGAGAGTTACCTTATTTATTGGGTCATCCCAACTAATGGTTATATTACATCTTGACGCAGGAGGACAATTGAACAAAAACTGAACAACAATTGAACAACAACTGAACAACAATTGAACAACAAATGGACAACAATTGAACAACAACTGAACAACAATTGAACAACAACTGTCCCACGTTGACTTTCCCTTTTGAAACAACACTTCACTCTACGCCGTTGATATCCTCTCTCCAGATCTAACAGTCGGCAGTGACATCGCAAATCACATTTTCTCCAGGCTAATGTTCATTCACTCATGAATGATGTGATGTGATATAATTCAATGGTTGACAATGATATCACACAGGGAAATTGTGCCACGCTTACCCGCCTCACGGAGCCGATATGGTTTATAAACCTTGATCTATAAAAATTCGGGTCCAAGTTTAGACTTAAACTCTGATCACTTTAAACCATGATATCCATTGGATAACAGAATCCATCAAGTCCTACAACTCGCGGGACTTCAACTAACACACAGGTTAGACACAGGCCTAACCCCACTGTTGAGTATGACGTAAGCAGTTGAACTTTAGATTGATGGTTAGGATGGAGTATGGGCCTTCAACCACGATCAAACCTTTCTGTGCTCTTCTACCCCCATCCTTAATACTAATTACCATGATTAACGCATAAACGCTAAGATTATATTTAAAATGTGAAAATTAGAGAAAATACCCGAATGTGCTTCAGAACACAAATACATAGAGGTAAACAAGAGGTTTCAACAAAATTGACGCATAGTCACACACTGAATCAATTTCTTTAATAAAATAATAGTTACAGAGTCTCGACCCTCTTGGCTCAATTATAGCAAATTAATAGACCTCTGTTTCAATCCCAAAACCCTCTCTATCACTTAACTCTCGCCTCTCACTCAATCCTCAGTCATCTCAGCTAATCTTTCTTTATTACATTTTCTTCTTTTTATGAATCAAATCCTATTCTAACTGTACGAACAACTCGATCTCTATTTTTAATCAATCTAACAATCAAATCTCTATTTTCCAGATCTATTACACACATATGCTAACAACTTATCCCTTAATCTAAAATAAGACAATTTCCTAACTATTACAATAATAAATTACAGATCATTTTTGAGAGATCCAACCCTCTCGACTAAAACTGACTTTTGACCACTTAGGTCAGTGAAATTCACTCATTTAGCCACAACATGTGAACAAACCATCACATTGCTAGCTAAGTCCAAATGCTCCTGCATCAGACTCCTGGGGAAGAAAAGAATCATCCCTCAGACTTTCAGGGTTTACTCCATACTTCTGCTGCTGTTTTCAACCAACTAGCATCCTCCACTGGTTTTCCTTTCCTCTTGACTAGATATTGAAAATAAACATGGCGTCTGGTTCTTTTGGATACTCTCTTCTCTAAAACAGCTTCCACCTCTCTCTTAACTGTCTTTGGCATTTTTTCTTCCCAGTTCAAAGTTTGAACTTCATCTTCTGTAGTTTCCTCCTGTAGCTCTGTCTCTGTCTCTTTGTATGGATACAAATCTGCAACATTGAAGATAGGTGATATTCCAATCCCTTCCGGCAATTCAATTTCATAAGCATTAGTTGAAAACTTTCTTACAATTCTACATGGTCCTATCTTTTTCATTTTTAGTTTATTGTAAGTCTTAGCAGGAAATCTCTCTTTTCTCAAATACGCCATCACTAAATCTCCCACTTGGAATTCTTTCTCTCTTCTTTTCATATCTACTCTCTGTTTATATTTTCCACTGCTTTCCTACAATCTACCTTTGACATATTCTTGTAATCTTTGCATTTGCTCTGCAAACTCTCCAGCTTTTTCACTTCTTGTCTCCTGTTTACCCAAATTTTTGAGCTCATACACACCTCTCGGATTCATTCCAAAAACAATTTGAAATGGTCTCATTCCAGTACTTTGGTTTGGATTGTCATTATAAGCAAACTCAGCCTGAGGTAGTGCTAAATCCCATTGCTTAGGATTTTGATACACTAAACTTCTCAATATGTTTCCCAAGCTTCTGTTTACTACTTCGGTCTGTCCATCTGTTTGAGGATGGTATGCTGAACTGAAACTGAGGTTAGCTCCTATTTTCTTCCAAATAGTTCTCCAGAAATTCCATACAAACTTTGTATCTCTATTAGACACAATACTTATAGGCAATCCATGTAATCTTATAATTTATGAAAAAATTATATTAGCAATATGTGTTGCATCACTAGTCCTTTTACATGCAATGAAATGTGCCATCTTGGAAAATCTATCTACCACAACATAAACAGAATCATTCCCCCTTTGAGTTTTAGGTAACCCCAAAACAAAATCCATGCTAACTGCATCCCATGGTCGGTCTGGTATTGGAAATGGCTGGTACAATCTTGTATTTTGGCTTCTCCCTTTAGCATGTTGACATATCTTGCACTTCTCAACAAATCTCTTAACATTAGTCTGCATCTTTGGCCAATAATAAAAAGTATTTACCTAAGCAAAGGTTTTGTCTTTTCCAAAGTGACCAGATAATCCTCCACTATGTTTCTCCTTTATTATGTTTTCCCTCATAGAACATTTGGGAATGCACAACTTGTTGCCTTTAAACAATAAACCTCCTTGGATAAGATAATCTAACCACTGACTTCAATTATGAACTATTGGATTTTGTACTGCTGTGTAAATATCCTTGAAATCTGCATCATCTTTATACATTCCAACCATTTCTTCAAATCCTACAACACCAAATTTTAATTCTTGCACAATGAAATTTACCCTGCTTAAAGCATCAATGACTTTGTTCAACTTACCACTTGTGTGCTTTATCACAAAAGTAAAGATCTGCAAAAATTCTACCCACTTGACATGTTTCTGGTTCAATTTCGACTGGTTGTTTATGAATTGTAATGCATGAATGTCAGAATACAATATAAATTCCTTTGGTAGCAAATAATGTTTCCATTTTTTTAAGGCTTGTACAATAGCGTAAAATTATTTATCATAAGAAGAATACTTCTTCTTCACTTCATTTAATTTCTCACTGAAGTATGCTATTGGTCTCTGTTCCTGACTCAAAACTGATCCAATTGCAACTCAACTAGCATCATTTTCAACTTGAAATACTTTTCCAAAATCAGGTAAAGCTAAGACTAATTTCTCTGTGATTTTCCTCTTCAACAACTTAAAATTCTTGTCTACTACTTCTGTCCACTCAAATATATTCCTTGGAATAGGTGATGTAGGAGCATTCAACCCAAGAGATAATCATTGTAATTAAGTAGACATAGGGGGGTCATGTGTTTTAAGGAAGTTGGTTTCCTAAGTCTCAAATAAATGTAATATTTAGGCTTTTAAGTGATTAGAATAAGAATTAATTAGATGTGTGAGAATGTTTGTAAATGCTCTCAAATAAATGAGAGCATGAGTGGTTAATAAAGACAAATAGTTAAAAGTCAATTATAACTCTTTAGTAGTTTCATGATTCGAGGAACGAGAGAGAGTTTTTAGGAATTAAATGAAGTTAGAAGTGGACATAGAGGATTTAGGAGTCAGTTTAGTAGATTTAGGAGGGGAACCAGAATTAGTTCAACAGAGATTTCTGGTATAAATGTAAGCCTACGGGCAGAGTAGGAGGAAAGGCCAACAATATCGAAGATCAAGCCTGAGAGACAAAGAGTCTTGACATGTAATCAATTGTTCATATTTATATATACATAGGTCTATTCCAGAACTATATGAATGCGTGAAATTTATATTGAATGACTGAATTACGTGTAAGTTGTGTATTGTGTAACAGAGGTTGCAGGCAGAGTTCGGAAGAACTGCACAGAGGAGAAGAGTGAGACAGAGGTTCGTAATGGATGTTTGAATACATTCGAAGGATCAAGTAAAATCCAAGAGGACAATGATCAAAGGAGCATGCGGAGTTAAGCTCAGAAGGGAGTGCACAGTGGAAATAATGAAGGATGAAGAACCTTTGAAGAACCCCTAAACCATAGAAACCTGAAGAAATGGCGTAAAACTTAAGTGAATCAGAAGAGAGGAGAAGTGAAGTATGGTTGCACAGCAGCTGTTGGATCTTTAAGGTCAACAACTAGGATTAACATCGTATCGGCGAAACCATCATAAGGATATCGAAAAAGGCCTTCGAATTGGAGCGATCGTGATCACACGATTAAGTGTGGACCGTCGGATCGAGATTCAGATCGACGGTCCAAATCTAATTGCTAATTGCATATTGGATTAGTCAAGGGACTGTGCGATGGCGGAATATGGAATGCCAATATGTGATGACTGAAATACCGATGAAGCGACATGCCAATAGCGATAAAGCTGATCGGCGATCAGAGATCAGGCTTATCGAAGTTTGGAGGAGCAGTGTTGTGGAGCGACTAAAGGTGCGGACCCGACGATTTTATAGAAGCGGGTGTATAAGATTTGAAATCCACTTATGTGTTTCGGAGCGGGATTTCATGTAATTCCTGTGTATTTGCGTATTGCATTAAAGTATTGTGTTGAGTCTTTTAAGGCTTAAACGTTATTCAAACGCTTCTGATAGTCACATATCAAAGGAAAGGGGTGATGAGGCATATATGTACTGTGTCGCGGAGGAGCGATACCCGATTGCGATAAAGGTAACCTCGGAATTTTTGCAGAGGCCGTACCAAAGCAGGAAAGGTGTGTTTGTGTATATTTCCTTTGTAAATGAATTATAAAGGATTAAGCATAGGATGAAAGGTTTTATGCGATAAATATATATTAACCAAGGTTTAAAGAGGGGAAATGTCATATATGTGTGGGTTAAGGGATAATGAAGGTTATGAGGATGTTTAAAGTCCCAATAGAAGGTTGAAGTAGGGTGATTGAGTTCCGTTATAATGGAATTGATAAATAGGGCCTTAACCATTGAAGGTTGAAGATTTTGACTCCTTAGAGAGTTAAAATTCTGGGACAAATGTGTTTATGCTTTTTACATGCATACTATGGGTGTAAGTAGGGATAACCTCGCATCATTTGGTATTAGAGCAGAATTGTAATTGAAACAATTGGTGTTAAAACAGAACAAAGAAATTCTATGTGAAAGAATTGAGAAAAAGTTATGTGTTAAGATGTTTATGTAGGCAAGGAAGGATCAGATTCTAATCTGACAGAAAGAAGGCACACAGAGGGGATGTGTAGCAGAACTTGCAGATGCAAGAAACAAAGGACAATCCATTCAAGGTATAGGTGGAATGGTGAAACAAGATCATGCTGAGATCTTGAAGGTGAGGTGATATGTTCTGTTTTGATTTGAGAATGGGTGTTTATACAATGATATGCAGGTAACAACATAAGAAGGTGTGAAGGTTGCAACAATCTAGAGCAAGGAGTGCTTGAATTGGTTCCAGAGGAAAGAACCAAAGAGATGCTAAAAGACTGAGCTCAAAGGAGAGCTTAGTGAAGCATATGTAGCAAGAAGGAGACTTGTTACTGCAGAGGTATTGTTGTAGATCACAAAGGTGATTCCACAGAGGATGTGGGTAGAATTTCTAAGGGATGAAGGAAGCTAGTAAGACTTTCTAAATGAAAGAAGAGGTGGTTAGAACCAAGTATTTCATGGTGATTGAAATACAAGAGGACAATTGTGTTCTTGAGAAGTGCAGATGAGTTGAAGCCTAGAAGGAGCAGAGAGAAGTGCTCAAAGGAGTTTCCAGCGATAAAGAACCAAGGACTTTCCAAAAGAACGAGTACAGAGGAAATCTTGGTGAGGTAAGAGGAAACAAGGAGGAATTGTTGTTGCAGAGGCTTTAATGCAACTCATAGTGAGTGAGTAAGGAGCTCATGAAGAGAGAAGAAGATGGCTACTGATAATCATAGTAGAGGTTCTGAAGAAGACCACAACAGAAGAAAGATGAAGAAAGAGGATGCCAAGGAAAATGGCAAGAGGATGAGTCAAGAGGAAATTGACAAGGATATTGCAGAGTTAAAAGAACAACTCGATGCATTAAGGAGAATACTTGAGGAAAGCTAGAGACTAGGTTGGGCCTTGAGGAAGAAGCCAGTGAAGTGGCATAAGTTGCAGAGAAGGGTACAACAGAGTCAAGTAAGATGGTTGATGGAAAAACTCAAAGAAGCTGAGTTGGAAATGGAAATGGAAGAGTCCATTTGTGAACTAGAACAGGGAGAAATTATGGGAGAAAGAGAAGATGAAGACTTGAAGACTGAAACTTCAAGTGAGGCCAAAGGGTCACATGGTTTTAAATATGACAATTTGTGTATGTTTGCAGGTGAAACATGTAAAGAAAGATAATTTGTTGATATTCTCATAAAGAAGAAAGAAGACAAGCAGAATCTAAATTTTGTTCTGGAAGAAGATGAGATAGATAGGTCTCATATACAGTTGGGCAAAGATATTAAGAAACCAAGTGAAGGGCTTGAAGAGATTGAAGAGGAGACAACTGAAGAATTTCTGAGTGATAAAGAGAACTTGGAACAATAAGGAGATATGATGGCTGAAGCATCCAGTGAGACCACAAGGTCTTATGTTTTTAAAACTGACAATTTGTGTATGATGGCAGGTATTGTAGAAGAAAAGCAACCTTTTGAAGATATCTTCAAAGTAGATGAAGATCTAGAAGTGAAAGGTGACAAAGAAAACTTCTCAGAAGAAGAAGAATTTGACTGCATACAGAAGAAAAAGTCTATGGATGAGTCTAAAGAAGCTTCCATAGAGATGAAGAATCAAGATCTTATTATAATGAATAATGAAGGAAAACTGTCTCAGAAAGGTAATCATATGAGTTTAATTAATGTTATTGATGAAAACCAAATACAGGAGACTATTAATGCAGATGATGAGACAAGGATAACTCTGGGAGAAGAGTTACAGAGGGACATCAAGGCAAAATGTACTGAAGAAAAAGAGACTATGTTAACTGAAAACATAGTAAAGGATCATCAATTCACCATGATGATAGGCACAGTGGAAATAGCCATGGAATTTGTTGAGACAGTCAGAAAAAGAGAAGGACATCTACTGCAATATGTTAAGGAAGAAGAATACTATGCAAACGACTTAGCAAAGGGGAAAAGGACATCTGATGACTTATCAATAACAAAGGAAGGTATGGAAAATTGTGTGCAATTTCCAAAGTCTACTCCAATTGAAATTATTGAGTTATATAGAAATTATATTTTTAAATAAGGGAGTTGGAAAAACAGAGAATAGATGTTCAAGAGAGATTGATAAAAAAGGAAAACAAAAGAATTGTCATGAATGAAAATCATAAGAAAAAGGAGATGATAATGAAAGTTCAGTAGATTAACACTGCAAAAGAAGGAGTTCACTACGGTGGACAAGAGCAGGAAGACATCATTAGAGCAGATGATGTGGAAGAGAGACTAGTTGACAGTCTCATGAGTTTTTTTTGAGAATTCAACACAACATACTGATGTGATGACAGAGGAGAAACAATAGAGCAACAAACTGAATTTTTGCCAAAGGAAGATAAGGCACAAAAGTCTTATGTTTTTTATTTTAACAAGTGTTTTGTAAGTGCAGGTTTTGTTGCAAATTCTAGAGGAAATTTGGCACAGATGAGTAGCCAAATAAAGATGAAAGAAGAAGATTTGGTGGAAGAATTTAACCCATGGAACATAGATGCTCAATTTCTGGAGAGAATGCTGGAAAGTCATGATTCAAAGTAGACAAAGATAATCACGAAAGAGGGTAAGGATGATAGGGAGGAAGTAAGCAAAGCAAAAGTTGGAACAAGAGAAAAAGAAGAAGAAAAAGTAAACCAAAAACTACAAAGTGGAAGTAACCAGCAACAATTTGAAGAGTTAGTGGACAACAACAACAACCTGAAGCAACGAGAAAGAGGAAGAAGTAAGTGGTAGAGTATGGACCAACCCAAAGATGTGTTGGAAAAAGAAATTGAAGAATTGTGGCAGCTGATGATGAAACAGGCCATAGGGAGGAAAATGATAGTAGTAGGAAGAATGATCAATCAGAGCATGAACCTGATTGACAAAGAGAAGAAGATGGAACAAAATACAACAGAAGTACAACAACAACAAAGGAACAAGACATTTGGATAGTTACAAAAAAAAGTATGGGATCCAGGAGGAAAAAGATCAGAAGACACATGATCAGGAGATCATGAATATTTTCTACTTTGGGAGCCTGATGCAGGAGCATTCAACCCAAGAGAAAATTTGTTATGAAACCAGCTCAAGAAAAGATAGAAAAGATAGATCAATGCCTTAGAATTCAGCCTCTTCGAGGGGGAAACCTCCTTTACATTACATAAATGAACAATTCTTGGATGATACAAATGAAAATACCTCCTTTCTATATATAGGAGTCTAAGGGGTCATAACATAATCAGAGCCGACATAACAATAATAATGTAAGGGCACAATAATAACAATAGTGGGCTTCTATGTGGCACAATAGTAACAATATGGGCACTACATGGGTACATCAATATAATAAGTGGGTTGTACTAATAACAATAAGGGGTTACACTAGTAGTATAGGGGCCTAACATGCCCCTCTCCTTCAAAAAGCGTTGTCCTCAACGCTTGAGTAGTTCTTGATGCTTCTGTATAAAATTCTTGTCCTCCCATGTGGAATCTTCAGCGGGTAAGTTTTTCCACTTGATGAGATACTCTGAAATTGATTGATTTCGTAGCTGTCGGGTTCTTGTTTCTGTGACTGCTCCAGGTTCCAATATGATTTTTCCTTCCTTTTCAATATCTGGAAATATTGTTTGAATTGGGATCTTTTGAAACTTTTGAATAAGTGGCCATACTTCTTTGTCCTTCTTCCATTCATCCCTTGCTTTGTTTATCCAATCTGGTTGGATAATAGAAATAGCACAAAACAATGCTTCCACATCCTCATCCTTGAAGAGTCTTCCCATTCGGTAAGGTTGCCATTTTTTAAGTGCATGTAGTATTGCCAACATTTCCTTCTCATAAATAGCTTGCTTTAGATGTAGCAATAAAAATACCCAATCGCCTACATCAAAACATTTTTCACTATGATGTTGATCTACCTGTTGTTTCATTTGATTTTGCACTGAAGTGGCGTTATCCTTTAAAAGTTGGAGAACTTGTTGTTGATGCTCGATGTGATCTTTCATTGCTTGAACCTTTTTCTTCTTGATATGTCCTTCTATATTTAGAGTTTGAGGAGTGGTAATTTCTTCCAATCCTTTACAAGATATGGTCGGATTCATTTCCTGACGCTTGATGTGATGTTTCACTTCTTGAACATTTTTCTTCTTGATATGTCCTTCTATCTTGATAGTTTGAGGAGTGGTAATTTCGACCAGTGAATTACAAGATATGGCTGGATTCATTTCTTCTTTCTTGATGTGATCTTTCACTTATTGCACCTTTTTCTTCTTGATATGTCCTTCTATCTTGAGAGTTTGAGGAGTGGTCATTCTTGCCAATAGTTTACAAGATATGTTATGATTCATTTCTTCTTTCTCTGGGGTCGGGTCCTGGCATATATCCTCTTCTTTTGATGTTTCTTGATCCTTTTCTTCCTCCTCTTCATACTCTATGTAAAATAATTTCTTCTTAGCACACTTATGACCTTTAGTGCATTTGCTATGATCTTTAGTGCATTTTCTATCACAATTGTAACAAAGCCCTTTTTCTCTTTTTTCTTCCAATTGTTGTGGTGTAACCCTTGTAGGTTGTGGAAGGCTAGGAGAAACAACACGTCCATCTTTAAAGTTGTGAGGGGTAGACTTCCTTGTTTCCATAATTTTACTTTCAAATATGTCACAAAGCCCTTTTACTCTTTCCAATTGTTGTGGTGTTGCTCTAAAGAAGGTGTTGCTCTTTGTATCCTCATAATGTGCTATCATTTCCTCCGTGAGAATTGACCACGTAACAAGTTGTTTACGAGAACAAAGCCCTTTATACCATAAAAATTGATTTGGTTCTAAATATTAAGATGCAATACATACCTTTTGTAATAGTGGTACACCATGTAGATCAAAATATTGCTCCATCTGAAGTATCCAATTTACCGGATCCTTGCCATCAAACTTCCTCATCTTGCTTTTTCTTGATTTTAGGACCTCGATATTGAAACAACTGTAACTCTGTACTTGCAGATATTTAAGTTTTGAAATTGCTACCTATAGTAGCCCTCTCTTTACTCTTTCCAATGTCACCAGTCTGATCCAAATTGGATTCTCCAAAAAAGAGTTATGCACAATCTCCCAAGATGACTTGATTATAGACCTTTCCAGAAGAGCGAACTTGTATGAAGTTCCACGTGTCAGTTTTTTGACCTTTGGCTCTAAAAAAGATATACAAGAAGCTACAGTCCGTCCTCTTTCTGTACCTTCTTACGAAATTTCAATCCGATCCGCAGAGAGAAAATTATGATGATTTTCCCCAGGTCACTTGTTTTGAATGTAATTCAGGAGTCAGAAAAAAGACCAACTTTCTCAGATCATATCTCCGAAAATGTCGTGCGAAAATCTCTGAAATTTGGACCCAAGGTTCAGTGCGATTTCTTCTCAAATGGGTTTTTTTTGCGACTTCTGAAATGTCACAGAAAAAACGTTATAGTGAAAATTCCACGATGACCTGTTTGGAGCAGTGAAACCCTAGAATCCAAAGCTCTAATACCAAATGTTATGAAACTAGCTCAAGAAAAGATAGAAAAGATAGATCAACGCCTTAGAATTCAGCCTCTTCGAGGGGAATCCTCCTTTACATTACATAAATGAACAATTCTTGGATGATACAAATGAAAATACCTCCTTTCTATATATAGGAGTCTAAGGGTGTTATAGACATTTTTGTGCCTTACAGCATTGAGCATGAAATGTCCATAATCTAAGGGATCCAAAGTCCCTAAACATGTTGTTACTACCCCTAGAGGAACAAGGCCAATAAACCACAGCAATTCAGAGAAGTTCTCCACCAAAAACTGATCAAAACCAAGTCAATTCAGGATCATTTCAGTGGCTACACTAGCTGTCTGCGCTGAATGTCAAAGCCAACACTGGCTACCTGCGCTGAATGTCAACTGCAACACTGGCTACCTGCGCTGAGCGAGAAGGGACAAGTGGCAAGTTCATTTCTCAAGGTGTCAGAGTCCAGGAAGCTTCCAAAATGACACTTGCCTCAGGGAATTCGACTGGTGATGAGTAAGAGGTTCCAAATCTCCAAGTGGAAGCAAGAACCTCCAAGTGGAATCAAGAACTGAAAGAGGGAGAGGACACTAGTCACATCTCAGGCTGACTCATCCTCTCTCCAAACATCTATATATGGATCTCTCTCCCGTGAGATCAGGAGGCTGGAATTTTGTGAATGCAAAGAATTGTTGTTGGTTTGAGTTTAGAGCTATTGGGTGATTTGCTTTGAAGGAGGTGAAGAGGAGATTCCTTTCTGCTGGGAAGGTGATGTTGGATTGGGCCTCTTATGGTTGTATCACTTCCTGAACTTTACTTCTTCATCAATAAATCCATTTGAGTTTCTTCTATATGCATGTATCTCAATGATGTTTTGTTGTATTTGCATATTTAGTTTATTCTAATCCTTAAACTAGTTATGAATGTATGCTTCTTGTAGTTTCCCTCTCTTGCCATTTTGCAGGAACTTGGTGTAGCTGGGCCAGTGAAGGAGCAAGGAGCTGGGGGCAAGTAGCAAGGAGTGAGATTGGATCAACAAACTAGCGGAAGACATCGGTTAGTTAACTCCTTCTCCTCTCTTTACATTTCATAAAGAAGAACACTTAGATAGTTTTGTCTTGTTTGTTGCTGAGGTACTATCACTCCTTAGAGTGGGATAGGGTCATTCCGTATTGGATACTTTTCCCAACAACAAAGGGGTCATAACATAATCAGAGCCGACATAACAATAATAATGTAAGGGCACAATAATAACAATAGTGGGCTTCTATGTGGCACAATAGTAACAATATGGGCACTACATGGGTACATCAATATAATAAGTGGGTTGTACTAATAACAATAAGGGGTTACACTAGTAGTATAGGGGCCTAACAAAATCATTGTAATTAAGTAGACATAGGGGGTCATGTGTTTTAAGGAAGTTGGTTTCCTAAGTCTCAAATTAATGTAATATTTAGGCTTTTAAGTGATTAGAATAGGAATTAATTAGATGTGTGAGGATGTTCATAAATGCTCTCAAATAAATGAGAACTCTTCAAGCGACACGTAGCATCAAGGAGGAGAGAGGAAACCGATTTTCGGGTGGTTAATCCTCGTGCTACTTGTCCACCCGAAATCAACGTGGACCATTGGATCCATGAAGGGTAGATCAACAATGGAGGTTAGGTCGTGCAAGTGGTTGATCGGTGATCAGAGGGCCGATCGGAGATCGGTGTTCGGTGAGCGCAGTGGGAGGGCGTTGAACTAAAA
Source organism: Pinus tabuliformis (assembly GCA_031772625.1). Classification (NCBI taxonomy): domain Eukaryota; kingdom Viridiplantae; phylum Streptophyta; class Pinopsida; order Pinales; family Pinaceae; genus Pinus; species Pinus tabuliformis. The sequence continues at coordinate 76,152,171 of CM062809.1, forward strand.
GTGTGGACCTACCATTTTTTATGGTCGCAGATGTATTATTTTTGAAGTCTGACCTTTTGGGTTGCGGGTTAGGTTTTTGTGTATTTCCTGTGTAATCCTTAACTTTCAATAGAGTGAATGGTTCCGAGTTTTAAAGGTTCAAAGCCAATAACGCTTCTGATAGGTTATGTGGGCCATTTTTTGGTAAATGAAAGGATGTTTGGTTTACCCTGTAACATATGTAATTTACTTGTTTGGTTAATAGAAAGCTCCATTCTTGCTTGACCAAAAAAAAAAAGACAAAAGAGTTAAAAGTCAATTATAACTCTTTAGCAATTTCATGATTCGAGGAACGAGAGAGATTTTTTAGGAATTAAACGAAGTTAGAAGTGGACATAGAGGATTTAGGAGTCAATTTAGTAGACTTAGGAGGGGAACCATAATTAGTTCAATAGAGCTTTCTAGTATAAATGTAAACCTACAGGCAGAGTAAGAGGAGAGGCCATTGATATCGAGGATCAAGCCTGAGAGACAGAGAGTATCAACATGTAATCAATTGTTCATATTTATATACCTAGAGGTCTCTTGCAAAACTGTATGAATGCATGAAATTTATATTGAATGAATGAATTATGTGTAAGTTGTGTATTGTGTAACAGAGGTTGCAGGCAGAATTCGGAAGAACTGCACAGAGGAGAAGAGCGAGACAAAGGTTCGTAATGGATCTTTGAATCCATTCGAAGGATCAAGTAAAGTCCAAGAGGACAGTGATCAAAGGAGCATGTGGAGTTAAGCTCAGAAGAGAGTGCGCAGTGGAAACATTGAAGGATGAAGAACCTTTGAAGAACCCTAAAACCATAGAAACCTGAAGAAATGGCATAAAACTTAAGTGAAGCGGAAGAGCGGAGAAGTGAAGTATGGTTGCACAGTAGCCGTTGGATCTTTAAGATCAACAACCAGGATTAACATCGCATCAGCGAAACCATCATAAGGATATTGGAATGGGCCTTCGAATCAGAGTGATCGCGATCATGCAATTAAGTGTGGACCGTCGAATCGAGATTCAGATCGACGGTCCAGATCTAATCACTAATCGCATATTGGAGCAGTCAAGGGACAATGCGATGGCAGAATATGGAACACTGATATGCGATGGCTGAAATACCGATGAAGCGACATGCTGATAGTGATAAAGCCGACTGGCGATCAGAGATCAGGCTTATCGAGGTTAGGAGGAGCAATGATGTGGAGCGACTAAAGGTGTGGAATCGACGATTTTATAGAAGCGGGCATCTAAGATTTGAGATCCACTTATGTGTTTCAGAGCGGGATTTCGTGTAATTCCCGTGTATTCTTGTATTGCATTAAAGTATTGTGCTGAGTCTTTTAAGGCTTAAGCATTATTCAAACGCTTCCGATAGTCACATATCAGAGGGGAAGGGGTGATGAGGCATATATGTAGTGTGCCGCGGAGGAGCAATACCTGATTGCGATAAAGGTAACCTCGGGATCTGTGTAGAGGCTGTACCAAAGCGGAAAAGGTGTGTTTGCGTATATTTCCTTTGTAAATGAATTATAAAGGATTAAGCACAGGATGGAAGGTTTTATGCGATAAATATATATTAACCAAGGTTTAAAGAGGGGAAATGTCATATATGTGCAGGTTAAGGGATAATGAAGGTTATGAGGAGGTTTAAAGTCCTGATAGAAGGTTGAAGTGAGGTGATTGAGTTTCGATATAAAGGAACTAATGAATAGGGCCTTAACCATTGAAGGTTGAAGATTTTGACTCCTTAGAGAGTTAAAATTCTAGGACAAATGTGTTTATGCATTTTACATGCATATTGTGGGTGTAAGTGGGGGTAACCCTGCATCAATAGGCTAGTTCCAAATTGCTTGGAATTTCTCTGGATCCATTTTCAACCCTTCTTTTGAAACTACAAATCCGAAGTAAATTAATTCTTCTTTCATGAAACTATATTTCTTCAGATTTATCAGTAGTTTCTCTTCCTACAGAGTTCTTTAAACCAATTTAAGATGCTCTAGTTTTTCTTCCTTACTTCTACTAAAAACTAGAATATCATTGAGATAAATAATAAAAAAATTGCCTGCATATTCCTTCAAGACTTCATTTGTCAATCTAATGAATGTGCTAGGTGCATTAGTGAGTCCAAGAGGCATCACTAACCATTCATACAACCCACTATTTTTTTTAAATGTAGTCTTCCATTCGTCTCCTTCTCTAATTGTTATTTGATGATATACACTCTTCAGATCTATTTTAGTAAAATACTTTGACCCACTCAAACAATCCATCAAATCATCCATGCATGGCAAAGGAAATCTATACCTGATAGTGATCTTGTTTATGGCTCTGGAATCTATACACATACGCCATTCACCTCCTTTCTTTAGATTGAGTACTATTGGTACAACAAACGAACTAAGAGTCTCTCTAATTAGTCCCTTATCCATCAGTTCTTGCACTTGTCTTCCAACTTCTGCATTCTCTTAAGGAGTTAATTTGTAAGCTGCTTTCTTTTGCAAACTTTCTCCTGGTATTAGATCAATATGATGACTAATACTCCTAATTGGTGGCAATGCATTTGGCAACTCATCCACAATAATATTAGCAAAACCATTTAACAAAGTTTTGATTTCTTCAGGTAAATCATCTAAGTTTGTGGAAGTATAAATTACCTTAGGTCTCCCTACAACAACAAAATGCATTTCTTCACCTTTTCCAACCTCTTGCAATAGCTCCTTTCCACTCATCAGCATAACACTATTTCCAGGTGCTCCTTTGTCAACGTCATCCTTCAATGGAAGCAATGTATGTTTATTTCCATTCTTCTCCAGAGTATAAATATTTTTCCTCCCATCATGAATATTTTGCCGATCAAACTGCCACGGTCTTCCCAACAATACATGGCATACATCCATTGGCATTACATCACACAATATCACATCCTTATACGTACCAATCTCTATCTCTACCTTGGATTGTTCTGTCACATTAATCTAATGTCCTTTATGCAACCATGACACTTTGTAAGGAGTAGGGTGTACTATCTTCACTAATCATAGCTTGTCCACCATCTCTGTAGAAACAAGGTTATCAGTACTTCCACTGTCAATTATCAATTTACAACATTTACCTTTGGATTTGCATGTAGTTCTGAGTATACTCTTCCTCTGAGCTGGTTCTTTAGTCTCTTTCTCTGCCTTAAGCAATGCCCTTTTCAATAACAGGGATTCTCCTACTTCAGGGGATTATTCCTTTTCTATAATTTGAGGTGTTTCTTTCTTTGCTTCAACCACATTCACATTCCTCTAAGTTGTTGTTTTATTACAAGGACAGTCCCACGATACATGTCCCCATTCTTCACATGTGTAACACCAAATATCTCTTCCTCGACCTCTTCCTCTGGGTGAAAATCTTCCTATATTAAAATCTCCCATCTTTGGTGGTCTGCTACTTGAATTTCCTGCTTCATGCTGATGTTGCTGAAACCTTGGTCTAGTAGTTCCTCTACCTCTCACTGAACTTTTCCGTCTATTCCTCTGATTCTGTTTTCTCAACATCTTCTCTTCTGCCTTCAAACCTGCTTGATAGGCGTCTTCAATGGTCTTCAAACTCAACAAGTTGATCTCGTCCTGTATGTTGTATCTTAAGCCATTGATATATCTAGCTACCTTCTCCATATCATCCTCTGCATGTCCTGCTCTAATAATCAATCTATAAAACTCTTCTGTGTATTCTCTAACAAAGATTCCTTTTTGCCTTAAATTCTGTAACTGTTTGAAAAGTTTTAATTGATAATTTTTTGGCATAAATTTATCTTTCTTTTACTCACACATTTTGTCCCATTGCTTGATCTTGGACTTTCCTTTTCTTGTTTTGGATGTTTGCAGTTCATCCCACCAAATAGCTGCATGACCCTTCAATCTGGTAACTGCAAACTTCACCTTCTTTTTGTCATCAACCTCTTCATAGTCAAAATATTTGTCCAGTGAACTAATCCAATCCATTAACCCTTTTTCATTGAGACTCCCTTCATACATAGGAATTTCCACCTTTGGTTTTCCACCTACTTTAGCCAAAATCTTGATAAGTTTGGTAGTTTCATTTTCCTCCTCTTCTTCTTCCTCAGAAGATTCTTCTGTAACACTTTCAACTCCTTCAACAGGTGTTCTCCTCTACGTAGTATCTATTGTATCCATCCTTGTACGTAGACTCCAAAACTCCTCAGCAGAACTGCATTTGCTTCAAGTCTTCCTCGACCTATGCCAGCTCCTCTCCTTGGCGGCATGTTTACTGCAGTCAAACTCAATCTCTGTGCTATGATACCAAAATGATGCATGACGCCAATTGAACAGAAACTAAACAACAATTGAACAACCACTGAACAGTAATTGAACAACAATTGAACATCGATTGAATAGCAACTGAACAACAATTGAACAATAATTGTCCCACGTTGACTTTCCCTTTTGAACAACACTTCACTCTACGCTGTTGATCTCCTCTCTTCAGATCTAATGGTCGGCGGTGAAATTTCAAATCATAATTTCTCCTGTCCAAGGTTCATTCACTCATGAATGATGCGATGTGATATAATCCAATGGTTGACAATGATATCACACAGGGAACTTGCACAACGCTTACCCGCTTCACAGAGCCGATATGGTTTATAAACCTTGATCTATAAAAATTCAGGTCCGGGATTAGACTTAAACTCATATCACTTTAAACCTTGATATCCATTGGATAACATAATCCATCAAGTCTTATGGCTTACGGGACTTCAACTAATACATAGGTTAAACACAAGCCTAACCCTGTTGTTGACTATGATGTAAGCAGCTGAACTTTAGATCGATGGTTAGGATGGAGTACAGGCCTTCAACCATGATCAAATCTTTCTGTGCTCTTCTACCCCCGTCCTTAATACTAATGACCATGATTAACACATAAACATTGAGATTATAATTAAAATACGGAAAATAAAGAAAATACCCAAATGCGATTTAGAATGCAAATACACAGAGGTAAACGAGAGTGTTCAACAGAGTTGACACATAGTCGCACACTGAATCAATTTCTTTAATAAAATAATAGTTACAGAGTCTTGGCCCTCTTGGCTTGATTACAACAAATTAACAAACCTCTGTTTCAATACCAAAACCCTCTCTATCACTCAACTCTCGCCTATCACTCAATCCTCAATCATCTCAGCTAATCCTTCTTCATTACATTTTCTTCTTTTTATGAATCAAATTCTATTCTAACTATACGAATAACTCGATCTCTATTTTTAATCAATCTAACAATCAAATCTCTATTTTCAAGCTCTATTACACACCTATGCTAACAACTTATCCCTTAATCCAAAATAAGACAATTTCCTAACTACTACAATAATGAATTATAGATCATTTTCGAGAGTTCCAACACTCTCGACTAAAACTAACTTTTGACCAATCAAGTCAGTGAAATTCACTCATTTAGCCACAACATGTGTACAAACCATCACATTGTTGGCTAAGTCCAGATGCTCTTGCATCACAAATTGTACCATATAGATATTCAAAGGGGCTCATCTTTAGTGATTCTTAGTAGCCATTGTTATATGAAAATTCAACTAAGGGAAGAAACTTTTCCAAACTTTTTGGCTAGTGCATAATGCACATTATTAATATTCCATCAATCTATGGATGGTATGTTGCATTGAATGCCAATTGAGTTTCAAATCCAATAAATAGTGATTTCTAATATTTTGATATGAGTTTGGCATCTAGATATGAGATTATCTACTTGAATATCTCCTTCATAAAGATATGTGCAATATCAATGGCCTTGTGGGTGGACTTAACAAGTATGAAGTGAGTTTCCTTTCTTAACTTATCCACTTCCACCATGATGAAACCATGCTATCTTGGCGACTTTGGAATTCATGTGATGAAGTCCATGAATATGACTTCCCACTTCCACTCAGGGATTGGAACTTGTTGCAACTATTCAATTAGATGCATGCATTCCACCTTAACTTGTTGACACTCCAAACACTTGGAAATGTACATCACAAATTTGTTTTTCATACCTGGCCAATAATACATCTTCTTGATAGCGATAATCATTTCTAGTATCTGGAATGACCTGAATAGGGTGTTTTATGAAACTCCTCTAAAATGAGCTTCTTATAGTCACCCATATAAGGAATATACCATTGGTCTTTGAAATTTAGCATTCCATCATTTGTGAGTGCATAGTTCTTACTCAATGGTCCTTTTGGCTCTTTTTAAAAATAATCCTTCACATACTGGATGTGTTCGTCCTCTACCAATGCGTCCTTGATATTTTCCTTGGTGTTAAATTCGCAAGAGTTCATGGCTGCCAAGTGAGTCACTTGCAGACTTCTGCTAAGCGCATTGACCTCCTTGTTCTCTTTACCCTTGATGTACTTGATTTGAAGTCAAATTCACTAATGAGGGTTAATCATTCGACCTGTATTGCATTTAATTTATATTGGTGAAACAAATTTTCAACCCTTCATGGTATGACATCAACACAAATATCCATCCAAGCAAATAATGTCTCCATATTTTTTATGCATGAATGATTGTTGTGAGTTCTAAGTCATAGGTGGAATAATTTATTTTATGCTCATTTAACTTCCTTGATTCTTAGTAGATTACATGGTGAATTACCACTCCACCCGATCCTTTTTTACAAGCATCTGTGAAAAATAAGAAGTCTTCATTCAGATCAACAATCCTCAAAATGGGTGCATGCATGAACAAATTCTTGAGTTGCTCAAATTTGGTTGCACACTCTGACATCAACTGAAATTTTACCCCTTTCCTCTATAGAGTTGTATTTGGATGCCCAATTTTTGAAAAGTCCTAGAATAATATTCGATAATATTTGGCAAACCCCATAAAATATTTGACTTCTATGACATTCTTGGGATTAGGCCATCCCATGATGAATGGACTTGATCTTCTTGGAGTCCACAACCACAACTTCTTTTGAAATCACGTGCCTAAAATATTAAACCTGAGCCTTAAACTCACATTTACTGAGTTTAGCATATAACTTGTGTTCCCTCATGACTTTCAAGTGCCCCTCATGCTACTCTTTGGTTTTTTTCTTAGACTAGAATATCATTAAAAAATACTAACACAAACTCATCTAGGTATTGGCTAAACACATTGTTCATTAAGCACATAAACGTGGTTGGAGCATTTGTAAGTCCAAATGGCACCACAACAAGCTCGTAGTTCATGTATGTTGTTTTGAACATCATCTTATGAATGTCTTCATCTTTAATCCTAACTTGGTGATAACCAAGCCTTAAATCATTTTTTGAAAACATAGTAGCTCCTCTTAGCTAGTCAAATAAGTCATTGATCCTTGGCAATGGGTATTTATTCTTTATTGTTGCTTTGTTCAATTGTCAGTTGTCAATACATAGTTGTAACATGCCATATTTCTTCTTCACAAATAGGGATGTTGTCCCCCAAGGTGAAACATTGGGTCTGATGTAACCTTTATCCAACATCTCCTTCAGTTGCAGTTTTAATTCCACGAGTTCAGGGGTTCTCATGCATTAAGGAATCTTAGAGACTAGGACTGAACCAATAATTAGCATGATAGAGAAATAAATGTCTCTCTTAGGTGGTAACCCTAGTATTTCATCTGGGCACACATTGTTGTATTGTTGTAAAATGGGGTGATCCTCAAGTTCAATTTTACTATCCTCTACTACATTATTTACATGAATCATGAATAAAGTACACCCATTCTGATTACATTTATTTTCCTACAATGCTAAATTATGTCTGACATAAATAAGTTTTTTCTTTCCTTGCAATTCTCTTTCCTCTCCTTCATCATCAAGGCATTACAATGATTTAATATTGTAACAGTCCACCTTAGTTCTATGCGCTGCTAGCTATTCCATACTAATTATTACATCATACGAACCCAACAAAAGGATGTTTAGGTTTGATGTTGTAGACATGCCATCCAGTCCTAGGTGGAATGATTCCACTAATTTTGCTAATTTCTTCCTGGCTCCTGCATCCAACTGGACCTGCCATGGCTTGGTATGTTCTTTATTTTGCATGGTGCAACTTTTTAAAACTTTATGGATAATATAAGTGAGGTTAAATATTAGATCAATTAAAATTGAAATTGATTAATTAATGATCTTACCTTCGATCTCGATGATTGAGGCCTGATGATCCAATTTTTGGTTTTCCAATGCTGCATAATTTCAAGGCATACTCTAAGTCACATTAGTGATAAAACTAAATAAGAAGGGGGGTTGTTGCTGGCCACAACAATTGGCGATTCACTTGGAAGAACCAGTTATCTTTGTTTTTTTTTTGAATTTCCTAAACTTCCAAAACGAAAAATTTCCCAGAAAATCAAATTTTATTATGGAAAGATAAAATACACTATGCTTTTTCAGTCGTCAATGATAGTTCGTTTCTTCTGTGCGAACTTTGTTTATTTACTTCCTGGAGCTAGTCATTGTATTTACATCAGTCACTACTTGGTTTATAAAGATAAAAACAAAGCCTTCTTTGTAAATCAATTTTAAATATGCTCATTTGTCGTAGGTAGAGTCACTGCTACCAGCAGGCGTTTATAGCCTCGACAGGGTTACCTGTTACCCAGCAATGATCCTATATCCCACTTGGAGAAATATACAATTTTCAAAGAGAAATCCATATCTACACTTATTGCTTTCATTTTATTTTAATCCTTAAAGAACAATGCCTTGGTTTGATAGCCAAATTATGACAATGCCACTCACTTGATTTATAGCTTTGCTGAACAAGCTGGCTCGTGATCAGACCCCTTGTCTTTTGATTGCAACAATCTTGAGTCATTGCCCTGTTGTGGTATGCAGTTTTGGCAAAGTCAGCGAGTTATAATATCTATGATCATGATAAGTCGACTCATGATGAGACCTCTTATTCTTTAAGTTTAAAGCGTATCATTGGATTATTCCCTGAAGCTTGTGATTCCTTAAGTGGGGAGGAAGTCATTGTTTCCTTAAGAATAGCTCTGGAGGACAATGGTAGAGTTTTTGAAAAGAGATTTTCTACAGAGAATCTTTGTTTTGTTATTGATGCCTTTCATTGGACTGATATAAAACAAATTCCCACTAAAGGTAGCTTTTTATCAAAATTTACAAGGTTGAAACTAGTATCATATTCAGGCTTATAACTTTTTGACTGTATCTTTCAACAATAATGACCAACTTTCTAGATTATTTCTATTTATACAAGCGAAAAAACAAAATCTAAAATAAATACTTGTCCTTTTTGTGAATTCCAAATGTAACCGTTTACAACTAGTTTTATTATGAAAGTAAAGAAAAACTAAACTACAAAAATAGAAGAACAATCTCCTATGGAAAGTATTTTTTGAGGATCTGCCCGTTAATAGGTAAAGATTCTCTTTTTCCTATTAAATCCTGTAACATAAAGGTAGATGGGCCTATGATTTTTGCAATTTGGAAAGGTCCAAGCCACATTCGTTGAAACTTTGTATGTTTGCCCTTTTCTTCGTGAGCCTTGCCCCATTTTAAAACTAGATCCCCTATTTGAAAGTATTTTCTAGACATCATGTTTGAGTCAAAAGAAGCTTTTACTAATGCTTGGTGATGAGCATGAGTTATTTTATCCTGCTCTCTTTGCTCTTCTAGCTTAAGGATTTGTGACTGCCTTAGTTGTAAGGAAGAAGTTGGTGTTTCATCAACATATTGAACTAAGGCCAAAGAGGGAATTGCTAGATGAGTTGGAAGAACCACTTCTTTCCCATAAACCGAATTAAAGGGAGAAGTTCCAATAGAGGCTTTCTATGTTATTCGGTCCACCCATAAAGCATATATTAAAGGCTTGTGCCAATTTTTATGACTTTGGTCAATGGTTCGCTTAATGATCCTAATCAAATTTTTATTCGTAGATTCAGCTAATCCATTCCCCTGTGGGTAATAATTGGCAGAGTACTTAAGCTTAAAACCTATTTTGAGTGCAAATTCAGTCATAGCATTGCCAGAAAAATACGATGCATTATCAAACATTAAAGCAGAGGGTAAAACAAACCTGGGGATTATGAACTAATCTATAAATTCAATGATGTGTTCGGCATTAGCTGTCTTGAGAGGAACTGCTTCTACCCATTTAGTAAAATATTCTGTAGCTGTAAGGATATACCTATGCTGTTTAGAAGAGTGCAGAACGATCTCACCTATTATATCCAATCCCCATTGATCAAAAGGTTGTTCAATGTTGACTGGCTGCAAAGGTAATGATGGCTTCTTTTGTCTTCCAGCAACAGTTTGACAAACTTGACACTTTCTTACATAGCTATGCGCGTCTTTGAATAATGTGGGCTAGTAATAGCCTGCACGGAGGATTTTATGTGTAGTAGTATCACCAGCATAATGTCCACCTGCTGGTCCATCGTGGAGTTCCTGCAAAACCTTTTCAGCTTCAGATTTCTTGAGACATCTAAGGAGAACAAAATCATAATTCATCCTAAAATGTACATTGTTCACGAGCTAATATTGCTTAGCCTTCAACCTTAAAGCTCTTTTCTTTGTATAATCGAGGTTTGAAGGGGCATATCCGTTATTTAGATAGAATATGATATCAGCGTATAATGAATCAACATCGTTTAGGCTTACCTCGCACATTTGTATCTCTGTAGATGGTATTTCGGAAATAAGCGATGCTCCAGCCAGTATTTTGCAAAATCCTTGACCTTTAACAATATTTGTTGGTTTCATCTCAACATCATATTCTTGTAATGCGGTAACCCAATTGGCTCTTTTCTCACCCACATCATTCTGTACTAAAAGATTTCTTACCGTTGGAAACAGTACTATGATCTTTGTATGGGTTTTAAGTAAAAAGGGTCTGAAATATTTTATTGCTTTGAAAACAACAAATGCTTGTTTCTCTACGTCTGAATAGTTTAACTCAGCCCCTTGTAAATTTTAACTGAAGAAAACAATTAGGGCTTCTGCCTTGTCTTGATTTGGCTGAGTGAGTATCTTAGCGTATGATTTATCAGATGCAAATGTATATAAAATAAAAGGATTGGAAAAATTGGGAGTTGCTAAAGATGGAGCGTTAACAATTGCTTGTTTGATCAAATTAAATGCTTCATATTCGTCTTGGCCCCATTTGAAGTTTGAGTTCTTTTTAATCATTGCCTGTAAAGGAGATACGATTCTTGAAAAATCTGGAACAAATCTCTTTACAAAGTTAATCTGGCCAAGGAAAGATTGCATAGCTTTCTTGTTGTGAGGCAAAGGTATTTTGGAAATCTCCTTGATTCTGTCAAGATCGATATGGATTCCAGATTTTGACACTATGAACCCAAGAAGTTTTCCTTCACTTAATGCAAAAAAGGATTTTTTTGGGTTAAGTGAAATTCCATACCTTTGACACCGTTGGAAGATCTGTTTTAAATCTCTGATATGATTGCCTCACTTCTTTGAATATATAGTTATATCATCCAGGTAGATTACTACCGATTTGTTTACTAATCCTTTAAATGTGATGCCCATGGCTCTTTGGAATGTGGCACCAGCATTAATCAGACCAAAAGTCATCTTTTGATAGGCGTACGTACCCCATTTGGTCCTGAATGTGGTTTTTAATTGATCATCGAGATGGACCAAAACTTGGTTATAGTCGGAGAAACCATCCAAGAAGGACATTAATTCTGATCCCGCAACTACATGCAATATTTTCTCCATAGGAGGCAAAGGAAAATTATCTTTTTGGCAGGATTTATTCAGATTTCGACAGTCAATGCAAATTCTAATTTCTTCGTTCTTTTTTCTAATGGGAACCATATTGGAAACCCATTGAGAATTTCGTACAGGAAAAATGATTTTGGCTTTCAATAACTTATTAAGCTCAGATTTGATCTCGTTTTCTAAATTAGGATGTATCTTTCTCAGTTTCTGCTAGACAAGTTTTTCATCGTTTATCATTGGGATAGTATGTTGGATGATAGAAGTGTCATAAGTCTCAAGTTCATCATAGTTCCAAGCAAAGACACTTTTGTATTGTTTCAAGAGACGAACATATGCTAATTTTTCTTCAGGAGCCAGGCCAAGGCCTAGGTTGATATTCAATGGCTTGGTATCAGTTCCTAGATTCACTAATTCATAGTTCAGAGTTGAACTTTGAAGCTTTGAATTGGTAGATCATTTAAATCATATAGATCTTCTAATTTGACTACTGATTTTGGCATAACATTATTAGTGCTATCTTGTTGCAATTGTTTGTCATGTTGGTCCTCATCAATTATCTGATTAGTATAAGATCCCTCAGAGGTGAGGAAGCTTACAATATCAGGATCATTGTTGAAAATTCTCCAAATTGTAATGTTATCAGGAATTGAGGGTCTAAAGATTAATTCGATTGAAAATCTACCGGGGCTAAAGTCTTCTGAGGGAATGAACTTGGAAGCCACGTTTGCTAAGAGGTCATCACTAGCGTTCTGGATTCTAGGAATTGATGAAATATTAAATGATATAAAATGTTCAGTAAGATCTTGTACTAAAGATTGGTAATGCTTCAAATGACCTGATAGACAATGTATAGTATTCCATACATGTTTGATAACAATTTCAGAATCTCCGAAGACTTGTAGATATTTTATGTTCAATCCGATTGCTTTGTATAATCCTTGGACTAAAGCTTCGTATTCTGCAGTATTATTGGTGCAATCGAACTTGAGTCTACAAGTTAGCATAGTTTTGTTTCCTTCTGGGCTAACTAATACGCATCCTGTTCCTGCTCCTTCATTAGACTTAGAACCGTCAAAAAATAACTTCCAAGATAAAGATTTATTTACAAGATTATCTATAAAATTAATACATTTAGAACTATCTTTCTGAGAAATTTTTTCTACTTGAGATAAAACAAAATGTTCTAAGTAAGGTAAAGTGTGAGCATTGAAATTTCCTAGGAAAAAATCAACAGAATAGTTGCCAATTATATAATTGTTGTATGCTACCGGTTCATTTACTCCCAATTCTGTTAATATGTATTTCTGATGTCTTTCTCGCTCAACCTTTATCTGATTTGGCTTACCATTGTAAGGGAGCCACATATGCGACCAATCGGTTGCAAAGTATCCATGAAGCTTTTCTGACCAATCCCTGCTAAGAATCAAGCCATAGAATTATCGAATGTTTGCAACTAAAATATCGATAACTTGACATACCTTTGGATTAGATGACAACCTTATGGTAACCTGATTTAATTCGACGATCACTTCAACTTGCGACCAGTCTAGCTGCATTATGCGCACAGTAAATTTTTGAGGTTGAACGTTCAACTTTGCACAAATTGATTTAGGTAAAATATTGGATGAGGCTCCTGAATCCACTAAACAATTATGCAAATTTTTATTGAAAATTTCATAAGTAAGAAGAAATGGCGGAGTATGAGATCTTGACCTTCCTCCAATTAGAGTGATGTATTTTGGATCAACTTTGTTAATCACAGTATTTGGAGGTCTTCCCATCTCATGGGAAGCTTGCGAGATTACAGTGGCGGGCAATGGTGCAACTGGTACTACATGCAATTCTTTCATAAGGAGCTTTTGCTGATGTCTTAACTTGCTCAATTCATAAAAAGTGATGTTGGCCCTAGTCTTCTTCATGTCTTCTATAATGTTATACTCCATTTCATCTAAAACAGTCAATGTTTTTGATGGAGTTGGTGAATCTGTTTGGATTGGGCTTGTTTGAGTCGCTTTGGATGTAGTTTTCTTGGCTGTGACTTTATCCTTAGGCGTTGAGCTTACGCTCTTTGGCTTAGGAGTAGATTGAGGAGGATCAAGTTGATTTCTACTTCGAGTACTAACTGGCGATGCCTCTTGATCCTCTTCATCAGGGAGGATGAAATCCCACATACCTTGTAATTCTACAACTTCTTCTTCATCGGTAGGTATGTCAGTAGTAATTTCCTCTTCTTCTTCTTCTGATTCAGCACTTGTAATAGCGTTATGAGGCTTTGAATCAGTCGAAGGATTTCTTCTATAAGGCTTGTAAGGCTTTTTAGAAGAAGTCTCTGCTACTTGTTTCTTTATATCAACCATTTTGTTATACATGGTCTTCAAAACTTTTTGCAATCCTTCTAAATCAAATGGGTCTTTGGGCTATTTTTTCTTTGGATCTTCTTTGAAAGAAACCTTTTTAGATTTACGTTCTTCAACGACGTTTTTCTTTTCTAGAGCTATGATACATTTCTTCACCACTATTGCTTCCTTCATATTGTCAGCTAAAGTTGTTTTGTTAGCTTTATCCACGAAGATTGCTATGTTTGATGGTAATGCAGAGATGTACCATTCACTTCGCACTTCTTCGCTGGGTTTCGAAGCAATAGGAATTTTGTTCAATAGTTTATTAAAACGCGAGTTAAAATATTTGATAGGTTCCTTTGACTTAGCTCTAAGGTTAGACAGGTCATTGATTAATGTTGCAGTGGACCTATCATCACCAAACTTAGTCAAGAATTGTTCTTAGAAGATGTCCCAACTAGTAATAGACCCGGATGGTAATGAGAAATACCATGATCCAGCTGCTCCTTGCAACGTGTAAGGGAAAAGCCAAACGACAACATCCTCATTGGTGACCCCATTGAGATTTATGGATAACATAAAATTATTTATGTATGTAGGTTTTAACCTCGTACAGAAATTACCTGCATACAAATTCTAAAACATAGAAAATAAACAATGCGAGAGCATAACACATAAAACACATATACACAAAGATTTTCCCCTGGATCCCAAAACCGGGACTACCAGCTTGATTTTTCATTATATTCCTTTCAATGTTACAATACATATTTATACATGCCGAAGCATCCAATACCATGGACTGAAAACCATCGCGTCCAAAACCATGGACCGAAAACCATAGGTAGGTTCCCCCAACCTAATATAGGGTCCAATTTTTTTTTTCCCAGGACGCTACCTCGAACCCCGTAGAGGGGGGCTGCCACCCCCCCTATGACCCCCCCGTTGTGCAATCGGCGCAACGAAGGGGGGGCTCCGCCCCCCTCTAACCCCCCGGTTCACTACGTAGGTTAGTCGTGGAAAGAATATAACATAACCCAACAATCTCCCACTTGTTGTTTTCTTTCCACAGGGGGCCACAGGAGAGCTTAGTCATTTTTCCAGCCCTGAAATGCCCATTGTTTCTCTACACCAAGAGAACTTCTCAGAGTTCACAGATTTTGTCAATGCATTTGCAGTATTCTTCAAAGTGTCCACCTTTACTAGCAACACCTTTTTGTCTTCTATCATATCCCTCACAAAGTGATATTGAACATCAATGTGCTTTGTCTTTGAATGGTAAGCAGGGTTCTTTGCCAAGAAAATTGCACTTTGGCTGTCACAGTCTATCCTTATAGCTCCCTGTACCAACCCCATATTTGAACACAATCTCTGCAACCAAACTGCTTCCTTGCTTGCATGAGTGGTTGCCATGTATTCTGCCTCTGTAGTTGATAGTGCCACTACAGATTGTTTCTTACTCATCCAACTGACTGCACCTCCAAATAGGTTAAACACATACCCACTTGTAGATCTTCTCCGGTCTAGATCTCCAGCCCAGTCTGCATCAACAAAGCCATGAATATACACCACTCTGTCCAATCCTGGTCTTCCTTGGTAGCACAAACCATAATCGCTAGTGCCACGCAAATACCTGAAAACCCGCTTCACTGCTGTCCAGTGCTCCTTCCCTGGTTTTGACATAAACTTGCTCAATACTCCCATTGCATGTGCAATGTCTGGTCTAGTACAGACTATTGCATACATTAGGCTACCGACTGCACTTACATATGGAACATGGGACATGTCCTCTTCCTCTTCTTGTATCTTGGGACACTGTTCAACAGATAACCTCACACCTACATGAATAGGAACCTTCACCGGTTTACTATCCTACATATTAAACCTCTGCAGTATTGTCTCGACATACTTCCTCTGGTTTAACCAAAGCTTCCTCTTTGCCCGATCTCTTTTAATTTCCATGCCCAAAATATAGTTTGCAGCACCAAGATCTTTCATGTCGAATTTGGAGGACAATTGGGTCTTCAAATCCTGGATAATTTCTTTGTCATTTCCAACCAGCAACATATCATCCACATACAAGACTAGATAAATAACACGGTCACCAATTAATTTAAAATACACACAGTGATCTGCTTTGCTTCTGGTGAAGCCAAGTCCCCGTATAAATGTATCAAATTTCTGATACCACATCCTTGGTGACTGTTTTAGCCCATACAAAGACTTCTTTAACTTGCATACCATCTCTTTCTTACCCTTCACCGCAAAGCCTTCAGGTTGCTTCATGTAGATTTCCTCTTCCAAATCCCCATGAAGAAATGTTGTCTTCACATCCATCTGTTCTACCTCAAAATCAAAATCAGCAACAATAGATAAAAGTAATCTAATAGAAGTTACCTTGGCAACAGGAGAAAAGATATCACCAAAATCGATTCGTGGCACATGGGAATAACCTTTTGCTACCAACCAAGCTTTGTATTTCTCCACCTTCCCTTCTGCATTTGTCTTCTTTTTAAACACCGATTTTCTCCCAATGGATTTCCTTCCATTCGACAACTCCACCAGATCCCAAGCCTCATTTTTGTGCAAAGATGCCATTTCATCAACCATGGCCTCTTTCCAGAGTTTTCCATCCTCTGAATCCACTGCTTCCTTCACAGTTCTGGGATCATCATCAGTAACAGACAAAGCAAAATTTGAACAGAAAGTAGATGGACTATACCTTTCTGGCTGCCTTCTTTCTCGAACTGATCTTCTCATAGCCGGAGTTTGTGGCTCTTCATCTTCTGATTCCTCCTCTGCTGTAGAGTCTGATTCTTCCTCCTTTAGCTCAAACTCTATCTTCTCAGGTTCCTTTGGTTGCACTTCATGTTTAATAACATCTTTTACCTCTCTGAACACCACATCTCGGTTGTACACAACCTTCCGTGTGACTGGGTTCCAAAGCTTATAACCCTTTAAACCATCCTTATACCCAATAAAGATGCACTTTTCAGATTTATTATCCAACTTGGTTCGTTTCTCCTTTGGAACATGTACATATGCATCACATCCAAATACCCTCAGGTGTGAAAGAGAGGGTTTCTTACCCGTCCATACTTCTTGTGGAGTCTTATCCTCCAACGCTGATGAAGGTGACCTGTTGACCAGGTAACATGCAGTATCCACCGCCTCTTCCCAGAATTCCTGTCCTAACTCGGCACCAATGAGCATGCTTCTTGCCCTTTCCATCAACGTCTTGTTCAATCTTTCTGCAACTCCATTTTTCTGAGGTGTATATGGAGTAGTCTTCTACCGTGCTATACCACACTTCTTACAGAATTCTTCAAATTCCTTGCTGCAAAACTCTCCACCATTATTTTTCCTCAACACCTTTATCTTCTTCTTTGTCTGATTTTCCACCAGAGCCTTAAATTCTTTAAACCTGTCAAAGACTTCAGATTTATTCTTAAGGAAATATATCCATGTATTCCTTGAGAAGTCATCTATAAATGATACATAGTACACAGACTTACCCAGTGATGGAACCTTCACAAGTCCAAATACATCACTATGCACAAGCTCTAATATTTGTTTCGCCCTTTTAGCACCAGAGGGGAAACTCACCCGATTCTGCTTCCCATATACACAATTTTCACAGAAATCAAAATCCAGAGAGCTATTACTCATACCTTCTACCATACCTTTACCATGAAGTATTCGAAGGCCCTTCTCTCCAATATGTCCAAGCCTTTGATGCCACAACATGGTCTTCTCTCTAGAGACCACTAGATTTTCTGCTCCATTTTCAGGAACCATAGAACTATTGCACTCATCAACAACAGTGCTACCTTGCATCTTGTACACAGTTCCAATCCGAACTCCCCGCATCAATACAAGTGCTCCCCAAACCATCTTGCAGGTATCTTTCTCGAACACTGTCTTTACACCTGCATCATCCAACTTGCTTACAGAAATCAGATTTCTGGCCAATGCAGGAATATGAAGAACACAGGGAAGTGTTCTAACCCTTCCACCTTGCAACTTCAACTTTACTTTTTCACGACCAATGATTCTAGCCTTCATATCATCTCCTAAGAAGACATCACCACCATCGTATTTCTCATACTTGCAGAACCACTCTCTATGGGGAGTGAAGTGAAAGGATGCACCTGAGTCAATCAACCATGCCTCATGATCTACATGTGTAGTTGAAGAAGCCAAGTACACATCCCCACCTTCATCTGAAGTGGTTTTTGCCTCTGCAGAAGGAGCATCATCAAATCCCTTTCCTTTATCAGGAGCTTTAGATTTACAATCCCTTTTGAAGTTCCCTTCCTTTCTGAATTTCTAGCACACCACCTTTACAGGTTTTCCTGGAGATTTAGATGTCCCTCTAGATTTAGATCTCCCACTCGATGACTTATTTTTATTTCTATTCTGGGACCGTCCTCTTACAGACAAGGCATCACCACTCCGGCTCTCCATATTTTTCCGTCTCATCTCCTTCGTTAGCTAGGCTGAGACTATTTCATCAAACTGCAAAGCAGTTGCATTGCTACCTATTGCAATAACCAGACTATCCCATGAATTTGGTAGAGAACACAACAAATTGATGCACTTATCTTCATCTGAAATTTTAATATCAACAGATGATAACTGACTTACCACATTATTGAACGCATTCAGATTCTCTCTCACCAAGTCTTCATCTTTCATCCTCAGGTTATACATCTTTTTCCGCAGGAACAGTTTATTCACCAGAGACTTAGATTGGTACAAAGTCCCTAACTTGTCCCACAAAGCCTTTGCCGTAGCTTCCCCTGATACATTCAACAATACTGAATCTGAGACACACAATCATATTGTGCTCTTTGCCTTCCGATCCAACTTCTTCCATTCTTCATCGGTCACTCCCGTTGGTTTAGTACCCAAATCTACCGCGATCCACTGATCTATATCCACCAACAGATACTCCATCTTGAGTTTCCACAACTCAAAACTCTGACCATTGAACTTCTCAATCTCTATCTTTCCGCTGCTCGCCATCTTCTTTCACCACCAGAATTGATCTCACAGATCTCCCACTGAACAGGGTCTACCACAAGCCCGATCGAAACCCCTCAGCAACAAAGGCGTCCCCTTGAAGCCAAAACAGCTCCAATACCAAATGTAGGTTTTAACCCCGTATAAAAATTACCTGCATACGAATTCTAAAACATAGAAAATAAACAATGCGAGAGCATAACACATAAAACACATATGCACAGAGATTTTCCCCTGGATCCCAAAACCAGGACTACCAACTTGATTTTTCATTATATTCCTTTCAATGTTACAATACATATTTATACATGCCGAAGCATCCAATACCATGGACCGAAAACCATCACGTCCAAAATCATGGACCGAAAACCATAGGTAGGTTCGCCCAACCTAATATAGGGTCCAAATTTTTTTTTCCCGGGGTGCTGCACTGGACCCCGTAGAGGGGGGGGTACCCGCCCCCCTCAAACCCCCCGATAGGGGGGCTGTTGCCCCCCCTGTGACCCCCCCGCTATGCAATTGGCGCAACGAAGGGGGGGCTCCACCCCCCTCTAACCCCCCGGTTCACTACGTAGGTTAGTCGTGGAAAGAATATAACAATATAACATAACCCAACAATGTGTTCTTTTGCTAGCATGCCTGCTTCAGGATTAAACTTAGGCAGCCATTTTTCAGTATGGGCCGGTATTTGACTCAAGGGAGCAGGCATTAAGATTTCCCCTAGGTTATTCCATGGAATTTGGGCCATCATTGAAATACTAATAGAGGAAAGCGCAGAAGATGATCCTTGCGGTTGGGAAGATGAGGATATTACAGTTCCTAATGTTTGAGAAGGAGATGTTGAAGTTCCAGTGGTCTGATGGATGATGATTTGAAGTGGAGGAGTGGATGGTTGACTTCGTGGTGGGGAAGTTGAGATGGATGATGATGATGAAAGAGTCTCACTATCAGACCCTTTAGGTGATTTCCTGGCTCTCTTCCTTGTAGGTAGAGGTAACTCAGTTGGCTCAATACCAAACTTTTCACTCTTTAATCTGGTGAGAGGATGAGTAGGATTATATTGCGAAGTCACACTGCCTTGAGATTTATTAGATCTTTGAGGTGATATTGAAAATCGTTGAAGTTTATGAATCAAAGATTCAACTTCAGGAGGTTCAATAGTAGATTTCTCTAAAATATCGGGGTTTGTGGCAGTGGTTGTTGTTCTTTCGACTTCTGGCTCAAGATTTAAAGATTCTAAGTGCGATGGAGAAGTCAGGGGAGATGGTGAGGGCGATTTACTCTCAGAATGGTATTTAGATTTAGACTTGCTTTCCATTCACACTTTTCAGGCCCTCCTTCTAGTGCCAAATATGTTGATGCCCCGAAAATCGGGTCTACAACAAGGGGGATACCCACCCGGTCTGGACCTTGGTTAGCAGCTCCTTTTCCATTTGGTATAGTGGGTCCGACTGGGGATATGGGACCAGTTTCTGAATATGTGTGTGTGTGTCGAGAATTTATATTTCTTAACTATTGATTCCTAAGAAAAATTCTTTCTTTATTCTAAATCTAATCTATCAACATGCAATTGTAATCTAATAAACATAAATATCTAATTCTAAACTAACTCGGGATGTAATCTTTCTTTTATGCGATCTAAAATGATTTCAAATAACAGTTGGTAATAAAGATCATTCAACTGCTATGAGAAAAGAATTCAATAAAGATAAACCATTTCATATAAAAAGTTAGATGAAACAGTTGTGAAAAACATATCGCATAGTAAGCTACTCATATACTAAGCATAAATAAATAGCTATCACCGTACAAAAGTGCCAAATGATAACTCAAGCATTTAAGAATTCATATATAAATAACTGAACATGAATATCACCATAACACATAAGCAAAAACAGTTAAGAGATAAAAGTACCATTTATAAATAGTTCTACTCATGAGCTCTAGTAATAATGATCTATTTCTTCTTAATCCAACATCCACTAAGAGTACAAAAGTACAACATCAGTAGTAGATATTAAATGCATATATCAATAAATCATGTTCCATTCAATCATCAAAACCTCCTCGAGGGTGCAAAAGTGCATGTTCTGAGGACAAGTTTTTGACAAATTTCTGGACCCCTCTCTAAATGCATGAGAAGGGTTTAAATACTACTAACTAATTCTAAAAATAATTTATTACAAAAATGTAGGATGCGGTTTAAATGACCATCCTCATTTCAGGAAAAAATAAAGCAAAACTAAAACTAAAACTGAATCTAAAACTAAAACTAAAACTGAATCTAAAACTAAAACTACTAACTAACTATTTATGTATATGCTCCTTGAAATCACATGCGTTCAACATTTTCTTGAGGAGAGTTGGCTAGCCGACTTCTGACTTTAGTTGTCCTGCGAAAACGAAATCGGTAAGAGCTGGCGCCATCTTCTCGGCAGAATTGATGACACATTTGAGAGTCATGCACTGGCTGTGTGGTTTTACCAAGTACGACCAGTAAGAATCCCAATTCAACTTGGTTAACATTTGGATTGATTCTACCTTTTCTTGGGCCTTCTGTTTCCAACTTGTTTGTAGATGCTGCACCTTTGGTAGATATATATGTATCGCTTGGTGATATACCTAATAAATATTACTGGTTTTCAGTACCAATTTTACTTTCCATCTTTAGCACTTTTTCCCTACAAACTTCCGCGCTTACAGGCAACTGAGCAATTTGAGGCTTTCCATCTCGAGGGGTTTTGCCTGGCGATGCGCGATTACGCTAATCGCGCATCGAAAATTGCCTCTGTTTCTAGATCTGGGCTCCCCTGATGCAATTTTCGCCTCTTGCGCATTTTGTTTGAGGATATAAAGCTTCAATTTTGTAGAAAGAATGGTTATATGCGTCCTTGATTTTGAGCTTTGATTTCTTTATATGTGATATCAACATCATTTAGTACTCTTTTTAACCATGTCCGTATACGGGAGAATTTTGGGTCTTGCCGCTATCTTGTGCAAGAATGAACAAGCTAGATCTGTAATAGATGCCTCAGAAAACCCGTGTGAGCCTATAGTAGCCATTACCTCCATTACCTTGGGATCTTTTTCCTCAAGTAAACTATACATACCTTCCCAAGTAGTGATACCGACGTCTTTGTTGCAGGTGGTGTCTGTGTACAAGGGAGCCATCTCTTTATCTTCAGAACTAGGAACTTTACTCTTCTTTCCCATAATATCTTGTTCTTTGCTCTGTATACTTCTCAGTTCTTCGCTCTTGCCGTTTACAAATGAGGTGAGAAAGATGATAAGAAAAGGTGACAGGAAGGCTTTAAATGCGGAAAACATATAAAATATATCACCTTACGTGAACTGGCTCCTTGATAAGATCAAAACCATATTTCATTAATGATTGCCAACTAACTCATTAATTAACATAAATGCGCATAACCGGGCCTTGGTTTATCGAAAATGTTTTCTTGAATGACGGGTCGTACAGATCTACGATAAGGTGATTTTGCGATTTTCTTCACAATATCGCAGATTGCAGTATCGCAAATATCGCAATATCGCAATATCACAATTCTTTTATGTGCGGCAAGCATCCGTTAATGTGTTTTTTGCGAAATGCGATTCGCGAGATGCGCCATTGCATATCGGCGTTTTAAGGAACTTCAGCGTAGGTGAGGTTTAAGGCATGCGATGTGGTAAGGTTTTATCGATGTGTGATTTCGCATCGCAATTTCACATTTTTAGAATTCCGCTTGTGAGAAGGTATCCTTTACCCTTTTTGCGATGCGACGTGCTTTAAGGAGTGATTTCCTTCTAACTTATCATAAAACTTAAGTCTTTTTAGGTTTTTGAGGGTATTCTCCTAAGTTTATGATAGTAAGTTTTATTGAAAAAGGAAATACAGGCATTAATTGATTTTTTTAAATTTTTGAATAAGGGTCCCCACTTATTTAGTATTAGTGATAAAACTAAATAAGAAGGGGGTTGTTGCTGGCCACAACACACCCTCGTCTTCTTCTCTTACTGGCTTAGAGAATTTATCTTTGTTAGAAGGATATGCCCATTGGAATTTACCTTTTTCCAGAGTGGTGAATTTTCCTCCTTTCCCCATCTACTTATACCCAAAGTCTTTTGATCCCTTCCCTTCAATATTTCCCTGACCTTTATTCTTCTAATCAATCTAGTTCTTATTATTATGTTTGGATTGTTCAGAATAGTAGTCATTTTTTTGGATAACGTCCTATAATGTTTTGGGTTCATCAAACTTGATCCTATATTTGAATTCTTGAGGTAACCGATTGAGGTACCTTTGAGTATTCGCTTTTTATCCTTGTTGTAAGGTACATGCCTTAGTAGTTCTAAAAAATTACTTGTGTACTCATCAACAGTAAGTTGTCCCAACTTGAGCTCATGAAATTCCTTGATCTTGTCATCATAATACCTTTCGATATGTACTGCTCTCAAAAATACTTTTAAAACTCATTCCATGACATCTCCTTTTCTCTAATGCCTTTAACATTTTTCAATTCCTCCCACCATATATTAGCCTTACCTTTTATGTTGAAAATTACTACCCCAAATTTCTTGTTTTCAGAGTAATCATGTACCCTGAAGTATTTCTTCATCCCCAATAACCAATCCTCCACCTCTTCAACTTTCTTATTCTTTTCATCAAATATGGGGGGTTTTTATTTCTTAAACTCCTCCAATATTTGGTTTTTTTCACTCCTTCCTTGTCAATATTGTCTTCTAGTTGTAGTCCTTGGCAATTGATCAAGGTTGTATGTTGTTCTCTCTAGAGTGTTTCATGGAGTTTATTCTCTCATAGTGTCTTTGCTAGCTTTCCCGTGCCAATTTTTTATTGTCTTCTGCTCTATTATCTTCAAATCCATGCCTATCTATATCAGTTGGTATTTTCTTGGATTTATGTTTATCTAGATAGCTAGCACGAGGTTCATATAATTTTTTCCTTTGTAAGTTTGATAGACTATGTAACATTATCGTGTTCACTTCTACCTTTTTCTCCTACACCCTAAAAATTCTTTTGTTATATAATTTTCAACTTCTCAACTCCGCCTTTAGACTTTTGAGGGTGTCCATCCAATTAGGGGAATTTTCCTCCACCCTCTTCTCAATGGATTCTTCTTCTTGTTGATATTGGGATCTTTCCATATTGTATTGCACCATCATATTAATCCTTTAATTTCTTTATGGGGAATGTGCTCCCTTATGTGTTGTTCAACACATGTAACCATCAATTGAATTTGGCATAAATATGTCAATTCATAAACTCAATCTTGGGGCTTATTTATATTTCATGTTCACTAAAATTCTATGAATCATGTCAACATGCTAGCAAGAGTATTATTTCATAATAACTATAAGTGTAGTTGTTGAGATATATTTAAATTCTATTTGTGAATTTCATTTTTCAAGGTCCACTAAGTCCAAGTGTTGAACTCGGGCTCTAATACCACTTTGTAACACTCCCTGTCACCCCTTGGAATAATGTTGGTTATGGAGGGTGTTAGTGACATATTGAATCCAACTATTAGTTTCTGGAAAGAAAATGGGCTCATGGAAAAATTCCCTTTTCTAAATTTTTGTGGAATTAGATACTAATGTCACCATCAAGTCCAACTCAGTGAGAGCTTTCTAGCAATGTAAAATTTTCATTGACCAGAGTCCCAAATCAAAAGTTTCACTTAAAAGAAATCTTACCTTGTTAACATTGGCCACATCAACATTTGCGTGCAATGTGGAACCAATTTGGTCTTCAGGTTTGGTCCACATGGCAATGGCACATGGACCAACAATGTGCGTATATATATATATATATATATATATATATATATATATATAGTCCAAGTCATTTGGAGGATTTGAGATGTGTGTGTGTGTGTGTGTGTATGTATATATAATGTAAGGCTCTTTAAAACGTGGATTATAATGCTGGTAAGCACACATTATACACACACACACACACACACACACACACACACACATATAATCCACATTGTACTGAGCCTTAGATTAATTTACTACATCGGGGAATCCCCATTGTACATGATGACATACATTGTGGCTACACTCAAAATTCCATCAGGGGTCAAAGGTCCGCACTATTACACACATATGCTAACATACTCCATTAATAATTTGGTCTAGTTATACCTAGCTTGGGGTCAAATTTATTTACATTTTTTCTTCCATAATTTGTGAGTTCACCTACATATTTCTACACTTAATAACTCACATTTTCATAAATGAGAGGGGCAATATTATGGCCCAAATTTAAGTGTGAGTAGGAAGATCACGACTTTTTGCCAAAGTATAGTAACATGCATATAATATATATGGATCAATGATTTCACAAAATATTATTTAAAGTTATACATGAATGTCTGGGCATGAAAATTTCCCAGGCTTCATGGGTGGAACCTAAGAGCAAGCCATCTCAGTGACTTACACAACACAACACTTAGCCTCACATGCCTATCATCTTGTACATAAGTAAAAAATGATAGATAAGCAAATACATAATTAATTAAAATATGTGTGCAACAAATTCATCTCAGAATGAACAAGGGCACGACCCAATTAATTTATATACATATTTATTTCTCTTGTAATCACCCACTCGATGGTGCTTGATCTATAAGTGAGTACATACATAATAGTAATGTTAAGAATAGAAAGAGGGTGCGACGTGAGTAAGTTTTCATGGGGTATATGTATATATGTTGTTCGTGAAATATTACCCATTTGCGGTGTTAATTTACTTATATCATTCAATTTTTAATCAGAGAGTGAAACACTCTAATTTTTCTAGCATATATCTATATCTATATATATATATATATATATATATATATATATATATATATATATATGGGGAAGAGTTGTCCATGAAACACCGCCCAATCACATAGAATATGAATGATATAGTCTATCTTTATTCAATACATAATTCAATTTGAAAATCAAGAAATGAGGTGTTAATTTATATGGTATGTTTTATGCTTACAACAATTACTTCAATGTCTTACCATCATTGATAGTAATTGTAGATAGAACATCAACAATATGTACAAGAATATATGAGATGATTTGATTAAAATTGAGGGTCCCAATTATATACCTAGGTAGGCACCCATTCACGAATGGTCATGTCCTTGGAGACATGACTCTTCAACACTAATTATTAGTTACTTATTCATTATTTATGATTTTTTTTAAAGGAAAAAGCATGATTGACATTATAAATATTTGGTTTGAAGGCCAAAACCTTTTACATATTGTGCCATGAAATCTCTATTTGTCCAAAATTCCTGCTCCTCTGCATATTATATTTCTAATTTACTATTTACTACTATTCTAAAACCCACTTCTCCCATAAAACCTCCAAAAGACACCATTAAACGTTATGTACCAACAATACATATGACCATATTAAAATTAGAAGCAAACATTATGGCTCCACCCTGGGTGGAGCTACCTGATCTTCCTCGACGCCCATTGTAGGATGCTCTTGACTTTTTCCTACACTATTCATGTTGTTGTCATCCTCCTCCATGTTCTTCCTATTCACCACGTGCTCCATATCGCCAACAATTGCCTAGTTGCGCGTTGAAACACCCTCGTCCCCCCTTCTTCTAAGATTATCGACTCTGAACTCCAACATATCAATAGCTAACTACAAACATTCCATTTTAAGTTCCAACAACTTCAACATTTATGATGAAAACTCAGGTTACATGTGGTGTCTTTTCCAATTGCATCTCAACAGTGCTAGATATTAGGGTGATCATGAACTCCACCATTCCTATAACCCTGGCCATATTGGCGCCAAGCTCTTCACTGACACCCCCCTCATCTCGCTCCATTTCCTCTTGCATTCTATGAATTTGCTGGCTCAACACTCCTAAAATTTGAATTTCCTTCATAATGAAGTCCTTCGCTACCCTGCTCTATATATATAATGACAAAACTTCCTTCCTTCCCAAATTTTGGAGGCCCACTACATTGAAAGTTGATGTTTTTGCTAGAGCCACTTGCTTCAGATCCATTAAAATTTCAACTCTTAACCTTTGATTTTCCAAGCACTTCCTACCACCAAAATGATACTCTGGATCAGAGGATATGGGTTCACACATTTGATATACCCCAATATTCATTTCACGGCTTATGCATTTGTCCTTCACTTATTTCAGACTTGTGTTGCTACACTAGGTCGTCATGAGGGCTTGATTTTCTCTGATAAATGATTTCCTCCTATGCGCCTTATTTAATAAGGTTCTTAACTCAAGATTGTCCAACATAATTACTATAATTAAATCTCTACCCCAATCTTATTGATCCTCGGAGCTTGAGAAATTACCATATGATAGTTTTACATTATTGTGGAGGTTTGATGATTATGGCCTCATCGTTTATCCTTAATTCCCCACACTTTAATAATACACCCCAATTTTCCATAAGGTCAGATTCAACATTCATATTTCATTTAATGTGATGAAATCTATATTAATGAAATGCTTAATCAACAATTTAATTTGATGCAAGAGAGGAAGAAGCCATGGGTCATCATTCTCACGATTTTTTAATACTTGTTGGATGACAATATTAGAGTCTCCAAATACTTTTAGGTGCCACAAATTATTGACAAGAGATAATTCCAAACCTTTCCAAAGCACATAATACTC
Source organism: Pinus tabuliformis (assembly GCA_031772625.1). Classification (NCBI taxonomy): domain Eukaryota; kingdom Viridiplantae; phylum Streptophyta; class Pinopsida; order Pinales; family Pinaceae; genus Pinus; species Pinus tabuliformis. Next base: position 76,180,002 of record CM062809.1, read on the forward strand.
TGCTTGGTTATTGGTTGACACAGCTAGGTGCTAAGCAAACTTTATCTCTCTTTCTTCATCGAGGTGAGAAAGGACCTGTCCCACTCCTACTTCCATTGGGTTTCCTTTCAAAACTCCATAAAAAAATAGAATAGGATGTTATACTCCCTTGATCCAATTTCAAAATTCTTCTGGTTCCATTTGGATTGAGATTGACCTTGGTTGTTTTTTTTTACTTCTGAAGCCACCAACATGATGTAATTGTTGGGAAAGTTCCAACCAATTCTTTTCATTCATGATAGGTCCTCCAATTCACCTTCATCGTATCCTCATGCCACTATAGTTTCAAATAACATTCTCCTTGCTTTGAGAGCCACTTCATTAGTGTTTAGCTGCACATCTTTGGAGATAACATGGTTTCATGCTATCCAAATTTCCCAACATAGAAATTTTGGAATGACCATCCAACATCGAGACATTATTGAATTTTTTTTCAATGGCCCAGGATTCTATGTTTCTAGTTAACAAACATTTCTTCCCATGTGTCAGGTATGCTTTCCAAGCAAAATATTGGAACCAAAACTAATCTCCAAACCTCCAAAGTAAAGGGGAAGTGACGAAATAAGTGGGGGGTCTCCTCTTCTATTAGTTTACATAACACACATCATGAGGGTCCTTGAAAATTAATTTTCTTCATATTATCTGTAGTGAACATTTTATCATGTACCATCTCCCAATAGGATAGGTTTACCTTTGGCATTCCTTCATGGCTCCAAATTTTTCTCCAAATGCTGTTGACTCTCCCCGAAAAAGAGTCCTTGAACAACAAGTTATCCCCCTTCTTTACTATGTAAGTTTATGACTTACTCAACTGCCATATTCTTCAGTCCAATCATGTGGTAGTTACAAGTGCATAACCTTTAAGAGCCTTGATCATCAAATCCCAAGCCTGCTACACGTTGGAGGAATATTGTTGTTGTATCACCTTGTCCATTCACTTGAGTGTCCCACTAGGAAATGTCTCTGATCTTTCACATTCCTCGTCCCTCCACCCATCTGACTAGATTCCTTACTTCAAAATTATCTTTTAGCTCCTCGGGCACTAGTTTACAGTCCTTCCACAGATAGATCGGTGCCTCATTTTTATTTTGCCACCCCAGATGGTTAATTATGATGAATGTTTCTTCTCTACATAATTTCTAGATTTTTGATCCATGCTTCGGCCAAGTATCTTGCTCTGGTCATATATTTTTGTTCTTATGAAAGTAATTCTGTAGAAAGACCCTCTTCCACCATTCTCCAGTATCTGAGAGGAGTCCCCATGCATTTTTTGCTCCTAAGGCCAGATTCATAAATTCTTGGTCTTTTATTGCCAACTCTCCCTCTACTTTGGGCAACCTAACACTTTTCCAATTTATTAAATGAAAGCACTTCTCATTGTTCCTTCCACATTGCCACAAAAAATTTCTCATGATTCCACTCAATTAATGAATAATTCCTTTGGGTGCTTGGAGACCTAACCCTAAATATATAGGGAGAGAAGCTAGTACTAATTTAATTAGAATAACTCTACCTACAATTGTTAGCCACTATGCTCCCCATGGCAGAATGTGTGTCTTCATCTTATGTAGGACCTCTTCCCATTCTTCGACATTGGTTGCTCCTAAGGAGATAAGAATGCCAAAGTACTTGAATGACCTTCCTTTTGGGTTTATCGGTAAATCAAATATAAGAGCAATCTCTGTGAGAGTGTCCTCTCCATAGTTCCACCAACAAATTTGACTCTCCCTTTTTTTGACCATACCTGCTAAGAGGCTTAAGTACTCATTCAGAATTATTTTGAATCTAGTTTCCATAAGCTTGGATGCACCTCCCAATAGGAGGGTATCATCAACAAACTGAGAGTGATTTACCTCCTTCACATTCCTTCTTATTCTTATTCCCATTAATTTTCCCTCCTTCCTTTCCTGCTTCATCTTCCTACTGAGACTTTCTACCATTAAGATATACAAGAGCAACGAGAGTGGACATGCCTACCAGAGCCCATGTGTAGCACCGAAGAATTAAGCCAACCTTCCATTTACTAGAGGCTCTATCCAGGGAGACTTGATGCATCATTTGACCCACTTTATGAAAATTTCACAAAATCCTAATTTCTCTAACATCAGAAAATGATAGGAATGTCTAACCCCATCGAATGCATTAGCCATATCTAGCTTAATCACCGTACTCTTTTCCCCTGCTTCTTTGCTTAAAGGAATGACCTCTTGCACTAAGATGATATTATCTACTTTGGTTCTCTATTATAATATTGGGAAGCACCTTCTTCAACCTTATTACCATTAGTTTGCCTAGAATTTTGTAGGTTGAATTGCTAAGCGATATAGGCTTGAATATTGAAAATTTTACCAGGTTTGTTTCCTTGGGGATCAAGGCTAAGAAGGATGAGTTGGTGGCACCCCCCAATTTTCATTTATCCCTTGAAAAATTTAACATACATAACAAATATTTCTTACTGAGCAACAAAATTGTTGGTGAAATCTTATTGAGAAACCGTTTGGGCCTAGAGCTTTTTTCATATTCAAATTCCATATGGCTCCCAACACTTCATCCTCTATTATTTTTCGTACCAACATTTGATTGTTGGCCTCTATCACTATTTGTAGGATGCATTGCAAAAATTATTTTTCGTTCTCCTGATCTGCCTCTCACTTTTCCTGATACAGATTATTGAAGTGTTTGATGGGATTCTTGCCTGATTTATTCAAAGGTGGAGAGTTTCAGCCTCCCTTCGGGAATAATATCTTGTACCATATTTTTTATCTCTCATTCTTTCAATTGTTTGTGAAAAGCTGCAGTGTTTTTATCCCTTGCCTATAACCATAGACTCTGAGATTTTAATCTCCATATTTCCTCCTATTATCATCTGATAACATAAATTTGTTTGGTTAGATCTCTTCCTTTCTCTATATGATATGTCTCTATGGGCTTTTCATCCATCACTTTTTGGAGTTTTGGAAATTTCTAAACTAGAATATGTCTCTTTTCTCCTCATGGTACATAGTTGGATTTGAGCCATTGCCTCAGGGCTTTCTTCACATATTTTATCTTGCATTCCCACACATGGAAAGGTGATCCTATGATTAGAGATCTCCATACTTTCTTGATTAAATATGAAACTCCAACTTCGTTGATCTAGTTTGGATTATACCTAAAAGGGATAGGGCCAAAATTTTCAACATGAGAAATGGAGAGGGGGATAGGTTGATTATCTGAATCACCTTGCACCATAATTGATGAGGAGCATTCCATTCTAGATAATAGCTAGTTGTTGTGAATGATAAATCTATATAGGCAGGCTTCTATGTAATTCTCCCCCGTCCATCTGTTCGACCACGTGAATTTCCCAATTTTTGGAGGGATGTCCACCAAGTCCCAATCACTGATGAGATCTTCCATTCTCTCTTGAAAGGGATCATGAACATGATAACCACCCTTCTTCTCTTCAAATTTGAGGATGGTATTGAAATCTCCTCCCATTATATTATTGGAAAATCCCTCCCTTGTCTTTATTGTGTTGAAAGAGTCCTAGAAATCATTTTGCCCTCATACACTACGTGTACATAAACGTTTATGAACAATTTTCTTTCCCTCATGTCCTTTATTTCATGTAGAATATAAATCTAGTGCTGAGACTTGACGTTGTACACTAAAGAGAAATATATCCTTAACCAGTACAACCCAATTCCTCCTAATGCTCCTCTGGCATCTTGGGTTATTCCTTCACATTCTTTCCAAAGCATTTGTGCTTCTTTATTAATGTATTTTTCCTCCATTTTCATTTCTTGAAGAATTAATACCCACAGTTTTGCCTTTCTTATTAGATACCTTACTGCTTAGGTTTTGATTGAGATGCCCAGACCCCTTATATTCCAAGACATTTATATCATTTAGAGGGAGGATTTTGGGTACCTCCTACTTATTTTTGTAATTCCGTCCCTTTCACACTTTTGGCCTTCAAGATATCGGGGATTACCTACTAATTTCCCATTGTTTTGTTGTTCTTTGCCTCCATTTCCCATACCACCTTTCTATGAGGCCTCCCTTGCCTTTTTTTGCTACTTTTAGTTTCATGAATACTCCCTTCATCTGCCCAGACTAATGTTTGCACCATGTTCTTGGTAACAACTCCTGTAGGTTGCGAACCCCCATCTACAAGAACCGATTTAAGAGATGAGGCTATTGTGATCGACTCTATTGATATATGATTTCTCATTCTGTTGGTTGTTCTTCCAACTCATTTATTTCTCTTTCCTCTAGTTCTTCCACATCTTCTTCTTCATTTGGAACACCCTAATTAGGGTATTTCTCATTGCTCACAATGTTTTGTAGAATGTTGAATGGATTGGTTGAGGTTGATGCCCCATTATTATTTGGGGGAGTTTGTTTGTTTTCATTAGCCTTACCTTTTTTATTCCCCTTCCTTTGTACCTGCTAATTTCCTCCTTGCTTCGCTATATGTTATGTTCCCTTTCCTTCATTGAATTTCTTGCAATCCTTGGTGAAGTGACCATATTTATGACAGTGGTGACATTTAAAGGGGATTTTCTCATAATCCATAATTTGACAATATTTCCAACCTCCCAAAATTAGATTAATATTTGACGCTAATCCCTATTCCATATCTACTTCAACACATATTTTTGCGCATGAGAACTAGGATTATTTCAACTCAGCTCGATCTATATATTTCCCTACCCCCTCCCCTTCACTATTACTCTGAGATAATCATCGCTCCACAACGAAAGTAGGAGAGGAGGTAATTTACCCAAAATAGAATAATTATTGGAATGTCTTCGTCTAGGTTGAAGTTTGAGTACCATTGATTTAAGTACATTCCCTTTGATCCAAAGAAGTATGGAGCATTTATGAAGATCACGTCTTGATCCTCCTTGAGCTCAAACAGAAAGACAAGAAATCCATTCCCACAGGCATAAAAATGAATATTCCCCTTAATTTTGGTTTCCAATTTTTCTCAATCTAGTATTCCATTGACCGGGGAGAGGGTCACATCCGAGTAAATTTCCCAACTAATTTTCTCTGTGAGAAGACTACTGTTATTCAAATTTGTCCTTGTGGCAAGGCTAGCGAAAGGATGTCTTCAACCTGCATTATGAATTTTCTCTACACTTCCTTTGACTTTGGACAATTTTCCAAGGTTGCTATCATAGATTCGAAGGTCATGACTTCATCGAGAGTTTATGTCGGTGGAGGAAATGGGGGGGAATCCCCCCCTAGAATTCCATTAAAGCTTGATCACAGCCTCAGGGATCTCGCACAGGCGTAGAGGGCAAGAGAAGGGATCATTTTCTTATCAATTCATTATTTATGATTGTTATTATTTATAGTTATATATATTATTTTTTTATTCATAAGAGGATTATAGGAAGGGGAATTATCCCTTAGTTGCACTCTTTAACACTCCTCAATTAAGGAGGAAATCCACATGTCAGCATCCATCCAATGCTATGCCATCGTGTCCATCATGTTCCATCTCTGAATTTTCTTGTCTCTGCTGAATATTAAAATCATAGTCCACTAAGAAACAATTGAAAGAGGGTGGGTAACAAGACCCTACCATCCTCACAAAAATTACAGAGGAAAGTCCTCATGCCCAGGGATAGAACCCCTACCATTCTTGATCCTTTAGTGATCAAGTTTTTGAACATCATGCATTTGAATTATAAAGAATACAATAGTACCTAATGCATTCTTCGATAGTAATAATTAACCCTAATCACATTTCTTAACTGATTGGCTAGATGAGAGGTACTTCCCAAGAGTCCTAGAATGCAAGGGTAGGATGTATGTTTGGGTATCCATAGGGGAAATTGAACCACTCACCCTATTCTCATATAGCGTACTCCACAGGGGAAGGTGAACCACTCACCATATGTTCACATATTGAGGTATGTACACCATAAGGGAAGGTGAAACACTCACCATATGTTCACGTATTGAGGTATGTACACCACAGGGGAAGGTGAACCATTCACCATATGTTCACGTACTAAGGTATGTACACCACAGGGGAAGGTGAACCACTCACTCTGTGTTCACATGCTAGGTCCACAGGGGAAGTTGAACTACTCACTCTGTTCTCATATAGTGTACTCCATATGGGAAGATGAACCACTCACCCTATGTTCACATGCTATGTCCTCAAGCGAAGGTGAAAAACTCACCTTGTTATCATATAATGTAGTCCATAGGGAAGGTGAACAACTCACCCTATTCTCATATAGTGTAGTCCACAGGGGAAGGTGAACCACTCACCCTATGTTCACATATTAGAGTATGTACTCCATAGGGGAAGGTGAACCACTCACCCTGTGTTCACATGATGGGTGCATAGGGGAAGGTGAACCACCCACCTTGTGCTCATATAACTTTAAGAAGTACCCTAGGCCCCTAGGAGCTCTTAGAGCTCAATGTTTAACCCAATAAAGATTCCTCCATATAAGAAATTCTTCTCTCTGAAGGCTAAGAAATTTTCCTTCCTAAAGGCTTTATGAGGATATCAACAACCTAACCATCCATCCATGGAAGCCTCATTAGTCCGCCAAGCAACATATAGATGATGGCACACAAATCACTAAAGAGCTTCTTCAAAACACATTGTCTTACAACTAGCCATTCTAGCAACAGTAATTTTAGCAATCCTCTGTTTCCTGTACATCCAGGATACCAAATCAAAAATCATGTTAAATAAAATATTTAACTAACCTTACCGCCTCTCACTCAAGGAGACCACAAGCCTAAGCTTGTATAATTCATGAAGGTTCCCCAGTGCATGTTCTACACATTTTGCTTTCATACGACCATACTCTCTCTAGTTTTAGATTCATGTTGTAATACAAAGGATCCACGTGGAATCCTACTCACCATGGGATCTAATAACTTGAAGAATTACTAATAAACATGCCATGCTTCTGACAGTTCACTTCAATAGGGAACTCCTTTGCTATAATTATCAATAGCGTTCAACAAACAACTCTCTCTGAGATTGATGAGATAAAACATTCTTCAATTTGTAACCATGAGTTCTACTCATCTTCTTCAAGACTTGAATGTAGCTTAATAGTATGTGCTTCTTAATTATAAGCATCAATAATTCATGCAAGGCTATTATCTTCCCTCTAAAGCCTCTTCATTAAGCAGGGAGACTTCAAATACATCCTTCTCAATGAAAAATTGATCCAGTTCATGTCTATGATGTACTTGGTGTTCCAGTCAATGCAGGATCACATTGTATACACTATCTCAGTTCATTAGCTAATGGTAACAATGTGATCCATTCAACTACCCAGGACATAGTATAACTTCTGAGCATGTTAATGACTATAAGTTTTAGCGTAAGGAGGTCTACAAAGTCTGCATACTGTAATAATCTAGACATCCTTGGTCCTTGCAACAACCACATTCTTCTTTTCCATATTAGATAATCCGGTCATAAAAAGGTTCGGACAACAACACCAATTACATAGTATGCTTATACTTCTAAAATTTCAATAAAGAGGATTACAAGAAGTATTCCTCGAACTATTTAGAGGCTGTGACAAATTATAACCATAGTGGTATAACATAACAATACTCTGAGTTGTGTTAAGATGGTACAATGATGGTGATCCGAACTATACTCCTAACTGAGATTAATATGGTTCCAATATGTGCCATTATTAGATTCCAAACTTTCCTATTATAAAGTTTTGAACTAGCTTCAATGAACCACATAAATCACAAAAACGATACCATAGGGATGAACGAGCTTGAGTGTCATGATATTCCTCTAAGAGATTTGAACTTATCTTGTCATTGCAAGACATATCACTGTAGTATATGGAATTACAGACTTTGCATCTTCTAATCATTTCTTTTTACACCCACACAGATTTCCCATACCATATACCATGATGATTAATATGATACACATCAATAACTATGCTTGAAGGGTTCTTAAATGATTTCTTTGTAACTGCATACAATTTGTAGATCATTGACACAATCCTCTTATTTTAATTTTTCATGTATTTGACACAGACCTTTGGTATATAAGAATATTATGATGAAGTCTTTAGACTTCTAAAAGAGCTTCTCATATGATGATAAGAGGTTATCTAAGAATACTTCAAACAAGATTGTAGTGATGATGCATAACTCTCATTCCAATGATTCGAGAAGTCATCGATCTTTAAAATTAGTTCTCACATTATAATATGTTATGCATGGAAACTTTTTATTAATCTAAGAACCAAGAGATATGTCAAGTTGAAATCTCTTCAATCTTGTCACCTCTTTATTTCCAATGCCACTTAAGGTTTATGAAAGAGGGTATTAACCAATCTTATTTGAGCAAACTGAATTCAAAAGACATATGCTTGAATCATAAACTTCTAATTATGCCTTATTCCATATTGCTTCAAGAGCATTCAAACAAAAAATAATATTAGCAGATACATACTTTATATACTTTATATTTATGTAATTAGACATATTTTCTAGTAGTTACTGCCCACTATAATTCATGCAATTCTTTGCATTATTTATATTTTGGTAATTAGACATATTTACTAGGAATTATTACCCACCATAATTCATGTAATTCTTTGCATTCTTTAGTTAAGAGTAAAAAAATAAATATGTTGTATGTAAAGATTGTAAAAACCCCAAAAATTTAACACTCGCTTGAGGCTTTTCTACACCAAAGCTCTGATACCATGCTAATTTTTATGGTATATGCTTGCAACAAATACTTCAATGTATTATAATCATTGAAAATAATTGTAGATATAATATCAACAATCCATACAAGAATATATGAGGTGATTTGGTTACAACTGAGGGTCCCAATTATATACCTAGGTAGGTACCCATTCACGAATGGTCATGTCCTTGGAGACATGACTCTTCAACACTAATTATTAGTTAATTTTTCATTAATTATATATATAATTGATTCATAAGAGGCTTATAGGAAGGGGAATTAGCCTCTAGTTTCACCCTTTAACATCAGGGGACATAATTCTTGTATAATTATGTGAGCACATACAATCGATTAACTAGAATATACATATTTAGCAACCACAAACATTTATAGTCAAATATTCAATTACGCCTCAACTTATTAACCATCAAATTCACAAAAAAGAAGAATCATACATTCAGGCATGTTCCATGCACACGTGTTCATAGAGGTGCTATAACTTAACATTCATATTTATGAACAATGGCTAGGCTACTTATTTGGTTAAACCAATTTCAACTAGTGATTAGAGAAGGGCTTCATGTTGTCGTCCCAAAACATAGGCCAATTATGTTATTTTGTCCCATAACTAATCACCCCTGTGCCTGGTCCAGAGTCTGAGAGTTAAAATTCCATCAGGAAAGACACCAATTAAGCTAAGAGAGGATATCACTAGTAGGTGTTTAATCAACAATTTGAAAAACATTGTTATTTTCTTAGTTGTGAAAAGCACCAATTGTTTATCAACCAACCATAGGCACTAGTGACTTGTTGTAAAGGTGGTTTCACAGCTTGAGATAAGCACCGCTGGTTTCTCAGTTGCAAAAAGCACACACGGTTTCACAGTATTAGAAAGCACCTAGTACATTTAGCTAGTTTCACTATATGCTCAAACTGGAAACATCAGTTAAAGACGAAGACTGGGAAGTGGTATAATGCAGGTTGAATACTCTTCATGAGTTTTTCCCAATGTCGGCTCTCCTCAAAACTCTCTAGAAATTCCAAGTCAAACCCCTTGTATGAATTGGGCCAACATATTTATGTGGTCATGACGTGTCTCATTTATGGTTGAGAGGTCACTCCTTTCCCCCACTCACTACCTTCCTTTGCACATTACCCTTTCAATTTATGAGAGGGAAAAAAATTGTGATGACTCTACCCAATGACATTAATAACCAAATTTGATCAAGTCGGCTTTTCCCAGCCATAAGGATGCGACATTAAATTTGGTGGGATGGGTATGTGAGTTCACATCAAGTGGGTAAAACCGAAGATCTCATCTCCTTGGAATTCTGGATCGTCATCCCTTCTCCTTGGACCTCAATTTTCAATAATAATAAAAATTAATTAAATAATAATATTATAAATAATACTAATAATGATTAATTAAATATTAAAATTATAAATAATAATAAAAATGATTAATTAAAGCATAAATATTTAATCAATCCTTTTAAAGAACTAATACATGATCACGCTAATCTTAGTATTGATTAAAGCATTAATACATCACTAACATTAGATAAAGAATTCATACACTTTGGTACCATGATCAATTTATGGATTTCCACATCAATAATTTTGTTATATTAAAATAAATTTTCCCAAACAATCAACTATCATGTTGAGATGATCAATTATATAAAAAAATTTACAAAGTCATATTTAATGTAAGGGATGTTACACAAGGTCTCAACAACCTCAAAATTTTGAACCTATGCTCTTGGTTTGGTTTCCTTTGGGTACACCAAAAGCAATTATTTTTGCTATGCAATTCTCTTTTGAAGTAATACAAAGTGCCTAGCTTCACCCAAATAAATAAATAAATCAAGCCATTATAGAAAAGGTCATAAAAACCATTCTTTTACGGATATTTTTTTAGTAATTCGTCATTTTGAATGGGTCCTCGCCTCATATAGTAAATTTTTTCGTGTGGGTTCTTTCACATTGGACTAAACATTATGATGTATATTTATGTTCCAAAGGGTTCTTTATAGTTTTGTTTTTTAATCATGATGATTATTATAAATTTCTTGAGGAGGGGCCATGGTTTCAAGCAAGGGTGGGTCTCTTCATTACCTGATGGTTCCCAAAATTTTAGCTTGCACTATGGCTTTAACCAAAATGTTAATTTGGGTCCACCGCACAAATATGCCACTTCTACTTTAGAATTTATTAGTCTTCAAAGATAGTGTAAATACTTTTGGAAGATATTTATAGATAGATGTTAAGTGTGGTAATTTCGGTGTTTATACTTTTAGTCACATTTATGTGAAGATTGATCTTAGCAAAGGTCGTGTAAATGGAATGGCTTTAAAAAATTTAAATTTGAATGGAGTATGGTCTTAGATTATTAAAAATTCAACATCTAGGTGCTAGGTCTATCATAAAATGGGGAATTTATAAGGATATTGTCCTCAAGCAAGATTTCATTCAAAGAGGAAAAAGGGCCATCCTTCCAAATCCAAAAGCTAGAAGCAATGTTAACTTTCACTCTCAAATGATGACGATGATATGCCTATTGTAAAGGTAGAGAAAAGAAACAATGAAGAATCTAAAGAGAAGATCAAAGAAGTAAAATAGTCTTTGAAGGTTCAAGAAGAAGTATGGAATAATGGATCCCCCCCACATAAGAAATAATTATAAGAAGTTCTAGTAGAAGGAATATCATGAATATGATTATTCTAACTCTGAAAACGAATCACTTTTTATTACAAATTTAGAATTTGACAATTCTAATCTACAAGTAGTTGTTGTTGGCCCTCATTCAAGGGGATGGATAGAGATAAACAGAAAGAAAGGAAGAAAAATAAATAGACATAAGTGGGCCTTGATAGTTTCATGATACCTCTTATAGGTAATCTAATTTAATTGTAAAATGTGTTTAGTGATCACACTTTGTGGGTATTTATGAATGCTCTAAGAACATATTCCAAATGTAATTTATTTATTTATTTTTATTTTTATTTATTTATTTATTTATTTTTAATTTTTTTAATTTTTATTTATTTTTTTAATTAATTTGTTTTTTTTAATAAGAAGTTATTTTTTCGGGGGAAAACAAAATTAAGCTCCTGCACCTCTCCATTTTTAACACCTCGATGTCGACTCATTTTCTAAGGCAAGCATTGTCGGGAATTTTGTTGGATTTACATAACACTTACCTAAAGTCTTAACTAGAAGTAGATGTTATTTATGTGTGTAATGTTTAATCACAAATTGTTTTTAATCATAAAAATTCAATATAATTAGCCTTTAAAATCAAACTTAAATAGGAAAATGAACACTTAAAATTTTCAACACGTCCCCCCGACTCAACCACCAAACAAAAATTGTTTACTTTTATATGCTTTAAGGTGTAGTCTCCTCATGGAAAGTATCTTAATAAAAAACTTGAAGATAATACCTACATGATTAATTTTGAGTAATTTTGGGGAGTTTTTTTACTTTTCCTTTTGGTTACTTCTTAATTGAACAAAGAATCTATAGGTTATCAAATCCATCTTATATTCTCAAGTATGATGAAATATTCTCAAGTATGATGAAATATTCTCAAGTATGGTAAAAGGATATGATTTATTATAATTATGTGAATATTAAGGTCGACGTAGATATTGTAATAATATGAAGTCTTTTGATGTATATGATAAAATAGGGAATATAATAAATTGGGTAAGATGTTAGTACACATTTTCTAGTTTGACTCTTTTAATTTGGTAAAGAAATGAGTTTTGGTTGTGCATTTTGGTGAAGCAAGGTAATTCTTGTTATATTTAGTGAAAACGAAGAAGTTGATGATTTGGTAGATTTGTTGCAAGCAAATGGAGGTGAATTAAAAAAAATGAGATATGAATTTTGTAGCAAGGAAGAAATCTACAAAGAATGTGCCTAGTATTTTTAAACTGTATTAGTATTGAAGGTGCAAAGGGAACTTGGTGATCGACAATGGGGAATTCAAAACCCTTGGCTTCAACCCTATAAGGCTTGATATTTCACCCCCAAATCCTCGTGGATCAACCTGGCTTCACTCTTGCTTACCCTTCTTTCTAGTTATAACCTTTCCCATGGAGATTGACATCATGGACTACTTACTAGATCCACATAAGGGTTTTATGATCTGGAGGAAACCCATATATATTTTTCACTTGCCATCAAATAATGTTACCATCATTGCAAGTCTCCACTTGAAAAAAAAAATCATCAAAGACATAACAAGTGTAGGATGTGGCTAATTTTATAGTATGTTCATGTTACGATATGTATACCAATGTCAAGGGATGGGAGGGATGAATTCAAATATCTCAGGTTTCTCATTTTGGAAGCACATAAGTTTCACCTACTTCCATATTCCCATTGATCCTTTCTCTAACCTTATTTGTCTTCCCTTAATAGAATCTAGCCACCTATTGGAGTCCTGGCACTAGTTATCCTCTCCTACTAGGTAGATAGGTTTTAGTGATAGTAACCTACCTCCAAAAATGTTTACTGGAAGCATTTTTACTTCGCATTCATTAGCTTCATCAGGTCTACTGGTTATAGATAACCCTAATTACAAGAAAAAAATGCATCAAACAAAAAGATAAAGAGCCTTGTCTAGTGTTAGGGAAAGATGTAAAGCTTAACAAATACACATCATGAATGATGTTACCATTGTAGATTGTTTTACCAGGAAAAGGTTGACAATGGATGTGCTTTATAAGTAGATCGAGGAACATTTTTTTGTTCTGTTAGGTTACACCAGCGTTGCATGCTTCTAGTGAAGGTATGGATGAGATGAGTAACCAGATCTAGGGAGGATGCCAAAAAGTATTTAGCGAAGAGGTGGAAGTGGGGGGCATAGGATCTATTCCTTAATCGACAATCCATTGACTTCAAGGTATAGAGAAATTGGCAATAATCTATATTTGGATTTGTCTCCCTAGACTCACCCTCATTTTCTAGTGAGAGGAAGAGTTTAAAGAGATAGGGAACAAACTTGGGTTTTTCTATGATGCAGATATTTCCCTCAAGTAGACTAGCTATATGGGAATGGAAAGGATCTTGGTAGGTTTAAACTTGTTGAAAGGTTTAGCTGATGCCATCACTCTATCAGTTGGGAAATCGGTGCATCAACAACTCATGGTCTATGAAGGTATTTTATTTGAATGTGGGCATTCAAACACATATGTCCATTTCAAAAATGAGTGTCTTTTGGCTAAAAACAATCAAAAGTGGATTCAGAAGTCCCATTTTCAAAAGTAGGCTTATTCTGTAGCAACAAAGGTTTACTAGACAATGATTTAGTAACCATATTTTACCCCAAAGTCATCCCACCTCCTCTATTCTTGGGAAATGTAGTAAAAGGTGACATTTTGACTCCTAAGGAGGTTGGGAGATGGGTGAAAATCTACTTCGGTGGCTTATTTGGGTTCTCTGATGAATCTCATGGAAGGTTCTCGAACTAAAGGTATGAATACTTTGGATTTCCCTCCTATTTTTCAAATCCCTTTTCTTCAAGTGACCCTTCAGGTTATTCATGTACCTTAGAGATGTAATTGTAGAGCCTTGCCCCCCTCTCCCCCCTAAATATTTCCTCAACTTCTTCCACTATCTCCTCCCTTCCCTCATTTTTTCCAATTATGTCTAATACCCTCCTCCACCCTTCTCTATAAGAGACCATTATCTTGACCATTTTCTTTTTCCTAGTCGTTTCAGCTACAATATTCCATCAAAACCAAAATATTCCCCCTCTCTAGACTCTAATAAGACGGAAGTCATTCTCTTGGACACCTTGTTAGGAAGTGAGTTGGGTGCTTTTGAGTTTCCTAATCCTAAGTCTACTAGTAGAAGAGGGAAGTCCTATCTCTCTATAGTGCAAATCTAGGCCAATGCAAAAAATTGTTCTAGGAAACATAAATCTACTTTTGGGGCCCTTAGAGCAACATCCCCAGTAAATGGCTCCCCATGAAAATTCACTCTTAATTATATGGTGTTGGTTAACCTTGCAACCCTTATGAGGTTGGTGGAATCCCTCACCCACTAGGTTATTTTTATTTAGGAAATCATGTTGAAAGGTGATAAAGCCTAAACAAATATGAGAGACACCTTCCCCAACTAGAACTTATTATCTTGTGATGCCAATAAAAATTCTAAGGGTCTAATCTTTGGACGGAAACTGGATGTTTTAAAACTTTCTTTTGTATGGAGGATTAAATCTAGCTCGTTCCTCAACCTTTTATCAAAGGATCTGGATATGCTCATATTATGACTCAATCTATATCATCCTTATTCAAATAGGAAATATTTTTGGATCAACACTTTAAGGAACCTTGTGCTTCATTTTGACAAACTCATAGTAGGGGGGAATTTAAAATTTTCTCATAATCTTATGAAGTATGGGGCTTCGGTGCCCATGCAGATCCTTTGGTGGAATTATTTATCAACTCTTTAGAGGAGGTTGGAATAATTAATATCCACCCCCATTAAATTCAACCTACTTGTGGGAAAAACAAGTCTGGAGTAGCTAGAATAACCAAGAAATTTGGTTGTTTCCTTATTTCAAATTCATTTCTAGAACTCCCTCTATGATTTAGATAATGGGTCTCTCTTGGAGGTGAATTGGACCATAGTCCTATTATATTGGATTAGATCTATGTCTCCCTAAACCGTCTAGTCCTTTGAAATTGAATCCCCATTGGTTTGAGGACCCATCATCAAGGGTGTGATTAAGGAGGGTTGGAGACTAATCAATCAGGATGTTAGAGCCTCTTGTTACAATTCCATGAAAATATAAAGTGGTCTAAGGTGACAATTATCTCTTGGGAAAAGGAAGAAAAAGAAAATGATATTAAAACTTTAATTAAAATGGAGGATAACATCATAGATATTTTGGACCATGACACATAATGCCCTCTGACCACAAAGAGACTAGATAAAGGATTTACAAGCCAAATGAAGGAAGATTCCACTAGACCAAGTTAAACAATGGAGAATGAAAAGCAGGGCCATCTGGTCATAGGTAGTGGATGACAACTCAAAATTATTTCACGTCTATGGGAACCATAGGAACCATAGGAACGATATAAATACATTTTGGAATATAAGCAAGGAAGATGTATTACACACTACCTGCTTCCAAGACCTGGCAGAAGAGGGCTCAAATCACTTCAAATATATTTTCAAGGATAATGGTAGAGTCAACATAGATCACATCATTAAGATAACAAGTTACTTTTCCATTGAATTCTATCTAGAATGATTTGATTTTATTGGTGAGGATATTTTAAAGGTTCTGGATTTCACAAAGACATTGAGACAAATTTTGGCTCCTTTCAATTCTACCTTTATTTGTCTCATTCCCAAAGCTTATTCTTCTTCATCCTTTAACCACATTAGGCCTATTTTCCTTTGCAACTTGATCTACAAAATCATCACCAAACTCATTATTGTTCGTCTAAAGGACCTTTTGAAAACATATTGTCTAAATAGTTTGGATTCTAAAAAAGGAGATAAATACATGATGACATTTGACTAGCTCAAGAAGGCCTATGTTCCATTCATATGGGCCACCATAAAGTGACAGTCAGTAAGGTAGACCTTACTAGATATTTTGACAAAGTAAGTTGGTTATATATCAAGCTACTTCTCATACACCTTGGATTTTATCACTCCTTTGTATCCTGGGTTTTGAATTGCATCAACTTTAATTCCTTTTATCTAATTATCAATGGAGCTACAACCCTTTATTTAATGTCGAAATAGGTCTTTGCCAAGGGTGCCCCCTTTCCGATCTACTTTCTCTTCTGGTAGTGGAAGGGTTAAGTAGAATAATAAAGGATGCAATATGAAAAAATAAATTTTAAAAGAATTAATATAAGTTCAAATTGCTTCTTCACCCACCTTCTTTTTGTGCATGACATCATAATTTTTCTCGAAGGGAAACCTTAGAGATATTGCATTTTTATCCGATATCTTACACAAATTATTTTTAAAGATAGGTATGGTTATTAATAATCCCATATAAATTTCTTTAGGCGGGTCTATTAGAAGAGGAAAAAAATAAGGATTGAAAGCCTTTTCTTCACTCACACTAAAAAATATTCAGAGAGGAATAAAATATCTACGATTTTTTACTCAAGCTAAACCACTAATTAAAGGTAGAACGACACCAACTTCTATGAAAAATTAAGAATATGGTAAATATCTACTGCAATAGGTGTCTCTCTCATGTTGGAAGATTGGTGCTTATAAAATATGTTGAAAAATACAACAATAAAGTCTCAATTTGATTTTTCCTTGGTCAAATTGAGAAAATTCGAATTTCCACATCAACATACAACTTGGGTGCAGTTAACTTGTGTGAAATGTCTTGTGTCACCCAATTTACTCAGTAAATTCGAGTTGGAGGAGTCAGAGTTCAGTTAAGCATGTGTTATTGATCATTTGTAGCAATCAAGGTCAGTTATTTCAAGTTGTTTTTAGTTAAACTAGTTCCAATTGTTTGAGGAAATGGTGGAAGGTCAGCTGTGTAGTGAGACTTCCGTCTAACTTAGTGATCATCTAGTTAACTGATCAATCAACCCAAAATAGCTAGTGCATGCAGAGAATTTGAGTTCCCCAATAGTGGTGGAGAGTCCAAGGTAGTGTACCATCAGTTGTAGACTAGTCTTTAGTGTACAAGTGTTGCATGCAGTCAGATGATCAACCTTGGGAATTGTGCAATCAATTTGAGGAATTTCCTAAATAACAGGGGCCTAATTTCTCAAGGAATTTTGTAAGGAAATAGGGGCTCTAGTAGAGGCAGAATTGACTAAGTCTGGGTCATAACTTCTTAGTGAGAAGAGAGATAGGTTATTCACTTGCAGTTTTTTCTCAGTTGAGAAAAGCAATTGTCATACATATCTATTCATCAGATTAATTGTGCACATGTGTTTTATTTCTCATTGCGTATTTGTGATTGATGTTCTAAATTGTAAATTTAATTCTACAGAGCTGTAAAGTAGGTTTGTGTCTTGTGACTTTTATTAAAATTTCATGAGAAGTTGCAAATCTACACCATAATTTCTACATGGTATCGGAGTAGGATTCACATTAGAGTAGGAATTTCGAAGTTGTTTCTTAGGAGGTTCAAATTTGTATTTCAGTGTAGCGGGATCTCTTTAGAGTTAGGAAGATGACCTTCAACGGGATGAGACTAGAGTATGACTTAGAAGGAAACTCGAATTTCATTGCATGGAAGGATCACATGGAGGCGGTGTTGGATGATAATGGCTTGCTAGAGTGCATTAGGAGAGATGTTGCAAAACTAGCAGAATATGATGCCCAAAACCTAGCCCAATGGAAGAAATATGTAGCCAAGGCGAGGAGATAATCTTGGAGGGAGTGAAAGATAACATTGTCACAAATATCCATGGCAAAGAAACTCATTATGCAATCTTGGAGGCATTGACAGATCTGTTCCAGAATAGCAACGTCCATAGGAAACTAGTGCTCAAGGATAAACTTTGAAATATCGATATGCATAAGAATGACATTATTCAACAATATATGATTAGGTTCAAACAAGTTTGTGATGAGCTTGCATGTGTTGGTGTTACTGTTTCAGATGATGACTTAGTAAGTCTAGCCCTTCTAGGCCTTCCCAAGAGCTGACATAGCTACCAAGATTTGGTGAATGGGAGGGAGAAAATACCTAATTGGGAACACTTATGGTATGATTTGGTACAAGAGGAAATAAGGCAGAATACCAGAGATGGAACGTCATCCAAGGGTGAGGATGAAGAAAAAATTTCATTGGCTGGAAAGGGAAAGAAGGGAAAAGGGAAGAACTATCAAACATAAGTAGAATCTAGCCAAAGAGGCGAGAAGAAAGAGATTTCCAAAATTAAATGCGTCAATTTTCATGAATTCAGGCATTATGCCATGAAGTGTCCACACAAAAAGTCGAGCAAGGAGACCTTAGAAGGAGAAGAAGGTGAGGCTTTGGCTTCATAGTTCGAGCTTGACTTCACCTTTATTGCATGCATGGACAACACATTGATGGTAAGCATGTGGTACTTGGAATGTGGTGCCTCGTTCCACATGACAAGGTGTAGAGATTTTTTCAGTGACATGGAGGATAAAGATCTCCAGATGCACATCGAGTTGGGGGATGATAGAAGGTACAACGTGATATGGATTTCTACATTCACCTTTCAAAGGGAGTTGAGATCCCCTTTTAGACTCAAAGATGTCATGTTTGTTTCAGTCCTAAAGAAAAATCTCATCTTTGTTGTAGTTTTGGAAGACCATGGTTATGATGTGATATTCAACAAAGAGAAAGCATACCTGAGACACATAACCATGGGATAGTTGAAGAAAATCGGGGTTTGTGTGAATGACTTGTATAAGCTAGATGTGGAATATTGTGTTACATTAAGCACAAAGGCAGAGAAAGTGCAGAGCCATGATGTCTCTGAAATTTGGCACAAATTACTTGGACATTTGCATCAGGGAACCTTGAAGATTATGCATCAAATAACCAATGGCCTCCCCAAAGGCGCACTTGAGCAGTAGGATATATGCAAAGGATATACTTTGGGGAAGTACACAAAATCCACAGTCCATGATTGGGGCAACAAATAACATGCAATATCAGAAAGGATCCACTTTGATGTCTGTGGACCTTTATTGACAACCTCCACTGCCAGAAACAAATATTTTGTCATTTTTATTAATGAATTCTCAAGGAAGTGTTGGATCCTCCTCATGTAGAAGGAATTTGATACATTCTCTAAATTCGTATAATTCAAGGCACTGGTTGAGAAAGAAACCGACAAGAACGTGAAGGTTCTCAAGAGCAATAATGGAGGTGATTATGTTTCGAATGAATTCAAAAATTTATGTGCGAAAGAAGGCATTCAAAGAGAGTTGACAACACCCCACAACCCACAACAGAATGGGATGGCTGAGAGAAATAACCATAACATTGTGGGAGCTATGAGAATTATGTTACATGATCAAGGACTACCTCTGGATTTGTGGGTTGAGGCATGCAATGCAACAATCTACCTGCAAAACCAGAGTCCCAATCCGATTCTTGGTATGATTACACTAGTGGAGGATTTATCAGGGAGGAAGACAAATGTGTCACACTTAAGTATTTTTGGAGCCTCTATTTACTGCCATGTCTCCAAAGAATCAGGGAAGAAGCTTGAGCTGACAACTAAGTTGGGGTATTTTTGGGTTACACACAAAATCCTCACAACTACCGTGTGTACTTACCATCCCTCAAAATGACAGTTGTACGAAGGGATGTAAAGTTTGATGAGGATAAAGAAATGAATTTCTCTCTTGAGAGGGAACTTCAGATCCCACCAGAAGAGGAGCTTTTAGCTCCAAAGGAGGACCCTCAGGAAGCTGAGGAGCAACCACAAGTAGAGGAGCATAAATTGGAGACATCCACTCATGTAGAAGCATCCAGGGAAGGTAGAAAAAGAACCAGGGAAGCTGATAGACTTGTGCAAGATGTGAGGGAGAATGAGGGAGCTCCTTCAAATTTGCACAGGCAAAGAAGGTCACATGAATGGTACACTAGCTACATGGCTCTAATGACTGAGGTTATAGAGATTGAGCCATACTATTTCGAGGAAACAATAGAGAAACTTGTATGGGTTGATGCAATGATGGAGGAATACAAATCCATTGTAAAGAAAAGTGTTTGGGAAGTGGTCCCAAGACTGATAGATAAATAAATTGTGGGTTTGAGATGGATCTTCAAGGTTAAGCAGGCAACTGACAGAAGCATAGAGAAGTATAAGGCTAGATTTTTTGCCAAGGGGTACTCTCAAGTTGAGGGAATTGACTATGATGAGACCTTGGCTCCTATAGCAGGGTATTCATCCATTAGATAAATTCTTGCTTTGGTTGCACAGATGGGGTGGAAGATCCACCAGATGGATGTAAAAACAACATTTCTCAATGGGGTTATTAAGGAGGAGGTGTACATCAAAAAACTAGAAAGTTTTGAGACATTTAATCGAGAGACTCATGTGTGTAGACTCAAGCGAGCGTTGAATGGTCTTAAACACGCACCCCATGCTTAGTACACTAGGATCAATAATTATCTCACCGATTTGGGCTGCGGCAAAAGTGAAGCAGATGCAAAACTCTATCACATCTTGATAGAAGGTAAATCACTTATTATTGTCTTATATGTTGATGATTTTATTTTGACTGGTGATGAGAAATTGCTCAGATGTTGCAAGGGAATTTAAAATGAAGGACATGGGTCTCATGCCCTACTTCCTCGGGTTGGAAGTAGGCAAGGTGATGGGGAAATATTTGTGTCTCAAGGAAAGTATGAAAATGAGATATGATAAAGATTCTGCATGGAGAGTTGTAAACCCATGGAGACACCTCCAGCGATCAACTGAAGGAAGGAGGATGACACTTCAGGTGAGAAAGTGGATGCTACTATTTATTGGTAGTTAGTGGGTTCTCTAATGTATCTTGTGAATACATGACCATATCTATGCTATGTAGTCAACCAACTAAGCCAAGCTATGTTTAGGCCAGCCAAATTATTTTGGAAGGCAACTAAGCATGTTTTATGGTACCTCTAAGGCACTACCTAGTTTGGAATATGGTACAAACGCATATAGGGAGTGAAGTTGTGTGGCTTCAAATATGAAGATTGGGTGGGGAGTATTTCTCACTGAAAGAGTACATCAGGTGGAATTTTCAATGTTGGGTTCGCTACAGTTTCCTGGTACAATAGGAAGAAAAGATTTGTGGCGCACAACTCGGCAGAAGAATAACACATGGCTGCAAGTCAGGCATCATGTGAGGCAATATGGATGAGAAAGATACTTCTAGGACTATTTGGTTAGATGATGGATCCAAATGTGATCTACTATGATAATTAGAGTTGCGTCAAGCTCTCTGAGAATCCTGTATTTCATGATTGGTCCAAGCATATCGATATCATATATCACCATTTGCGGGATTATGTGCGGGGAAAATAATGTTGCTATAATACATTCCGACAAAGGACCAAGATGCTGACTTTTTAACAAAGGCCTTATCAAGATAGAAGTTTGAGTTCAATAGGTGTAGGATAGGGGTGGTTGATAATCCCTTTCTTTCTGAGAGGGAGTGTTGAGAAATGCAACAAGAAAGTTTCAATTTGATTTTTCCTTGGAAAATTGAGAAAATTCGAATTTCCACATCAACAAACAACTTGGGTGCAGTTAAATTGTGTGACATGGCTTGTGTCACCCAATTTACTCAGTAAATTTGATTTGGAGGAGTTAGAGTTCAATTAAGCATGTGTGATTGCTAATTTGTAGTAATCAAGGTCAATTATTTCAAGTTGTTTTCAATTAAACTAGTTCCAACTGCTAGAGGAATTAGTGGAAGGCTAGTTGTGCAGTGAGACTTCAGTCTAAATCAATGATTGTCGATTTAATTGATCAATCAACCCAAAATAGCTAGTGCATGAAGAGAATTTGAGTCCCCCAACTGTGGTGGAGATTCCAAGGCAATGTGACATCTGTTATAGACTAGTCTTGAATGTACAAGTGTTGCATGTTATAAGATGATCAACCTTGGGAATTGCACAATCAATTTGAGGAATTTCCTAAATAATAGGGGCCTAATTTCTCGAGGAATTACGCAAGGAAATACGGGCTCAAGCAGAGGAAAATTTTGACTAAGTTTGGGTCAAATATTCTCAGTGAGTAGAGAGATAGGTTATTCACTTGTAGGTTGTGCTTAGTTGAGAAAAATAACTGTAATACATCTATATTCATCAGATTAATACAAACACACATAGAGGTTTTTAGAAGATTTCTTTCCACTAGAAAAATACTATGTGGATGTGCGTTATTTCTCATTGCATGTTTGTGATTGATGTTCTAAATTATGAATTGAATTCCGCAGAGCAGTAGAGTCGGTTTTTATCTTGTGATTTTGATGAAAATTTCATGATAAATTGCAAATCTACACCATAATTTCTACAAAATATGTATATAAGAAAATCTAGTATATTATGCCTCCCTAACATGTGTTCCAAGGGGCACTTTAAATAAAATCAAGTAAATCTTCTCTAGATTCTTGTAAGCAGGGAAGCAAGAAAAGCATCCCTCTTCTTTAACTTCATGGAAATCCACAGTTATTCTAGAGGCTTGGGGAGGATGGTGCATGAAAAATATTACCTAATTTGTAACTACTTTAGCAACTAAATGTGCATGGAGACTAATTCAAAGGGAAAAATTATAGTCCAATATGATGCATAAAAAGAATACCAGTCCCTATTCAACTACTAATTGTGTAAGATCTTGAAAACAAATCCATTATATGGAAAACTATCATTTAGGATTTTCTCTTAGTGGGACAGGGGATGAGATTGGCAAATAGGGGATGGATCCCTTGTCCTCATTGGGAAATATCCATGGAACATAAATATAAAAAACCATATTCTCCGGAATCATTAATTTCAAAGTTAAACAAACAATGTTATCACTTCCTAAATAAAATCTCCACAAGAGAATTTCTTACAAGAGAACAAAATTGGATCTCTATTTTAGACTTACAAATCGAAGGAGATCATACAACTCCTTGGGACACATATAAAATATCTCTAATAATATCTTTCATGATTCTCTTTGACAAAGAGAATCATCTCATCTCAACTTCAAATCAGGTCGAGATTTATGAGCCAAATTTTGAATATATATTGCAATTCCTCACTAATTTTAAGCTTGTATCCTGATGGTGGGGTAAGAGACTTTGGAAATCAAGATTCCCTCCCAAGACAAAATTACTCATGTTTTTATTCCTTCACAATAAATCCCCTACCTAGGACATTTTCCAAACTCATTCCTTCCATGGAAGTAGCAAATGTGTATGCTTCTCCCACTCCTAAGAAATAATGGATCACCTCTTTATCAACTACCCTTTTATGCAATTGTTATGGAAATATATTTGTACTTCTAAGTACATTCTTATGTTTGGGAGGGGGTACCATTGAGAAGGCCAAAAAATATTGTTTTTTGGTAATCATAAGGCTCAACATCATGATATTCCCTTATTTTTTGCATGGGAAGTATGGATAGAATAAAACCATGCTATAATTGAGAATGTTATCATTTCCTCTTTGAAAGTAGCCACTCAAATATTTACAACTATTAGCTTTCATGTGCCCCAAAAACCCTCTTTTCCCAAGCCCCCTAGCAGTGACTTCTTTATAAAAACCAGTTAGCCTTTGGCCTTTCTTGATGGGGATACCCAAGGTTCTCCTTCTAAAAGGGGAGCTGGTGGAATTCTCTTCCTATCACAATCTCACTAGATTTCGTTTGCTACCAACATATGTCATGTTGCTAACAACTATGTAGAGTTAATGGGTCCCAAGTTGTTGCCTCAACTAGCCTAAGATTAGGGGAACACTCAATTTCATATGTATGTCTGGATGAATGGAGATTCTATCCCTATGAGTTAATATTTGTAGACCCCTTTTCAACATTTTCAACAAGAAATCTTACTTTTGTATTACATCTCATTTGATCATGTCTATTGGAACAAGAATGAAGAAGTAAGCATATTGTCCAAATATAGCCTAGAAATGGACCCATGCCTATGAAAACTTAAAAAAACAAAGGATGGCCAACAAATAGAATGTAACACTTGGATCTAATTAATTCCACTCCTCTGTATATGTTTTTTTCTCTCTCCATGTACAACTCTAACTTATATCAGATAATTTCAGCTATAGATACTTTTTGTATACCAAAATGGAATGATAATTAAATATGGTTGAATAAATCTGAACATTGTAATATGACAAGAGGACCTATATTTATGAGGAATCAAAAGTATATTTTCCAGACATTGATTAAAGGGTTGATCACTTGATAATAATTTTTTTCTCTTTTACTTTTTTATTTTATTTTTATTTTGAATCTAGGAGAGCCTCATATGAGGCAAATTTTGGCCTACAGGAATGCCTTTGGGCATATATAATAAATTTATAGATTTTTTCCCCAAATAAAAGGGTAGTAATCCACAAACATTGTGTTTTACTTTCTCAAAAGTGTGTCTGCAATATTCACAATGTGCATTTTTCAAACCCCTCTTGAATAGGCTTGCACCTTGCTTTAACAATAATATGGATCTTAAAAAATTTAAAGTTAGGTTCCTAACCCTCGTTCCTTATCATTATATTAGTTTTAGTCAAGGATCTTAGGGTGTAGGATAGACCGTGCCTTCTTTATCTCTAATTTATAAATCAAGGAGATTCATTTTAATAAATCCCATATTATGCATTTAGATATCTTGTAATTAGAGGCTTCCCAGTCAAAGAAGATTTTATTCACTTATTCAAATTCTTATAGGCATGTTGTTATTGAAATGAGAGTTTTTAATGCTTACTAGGTTATTTGGAACATAAAATTTGGTATATGTTATAATCCTTAACCCTTAAAATTGCATCACAATAAATGATACTAAAAAATGGTCTTATTTTATTTACCAAAAAACCTTTAAAGTAGGGAAACACAATACAATAATCCTTTTATGGAAGGAACCCATGCATGTTTAACTACCTTTTAAAGAAAGGTAACCTCCACATGAGGTAAGATCTAATGCAAACACTCCAATACATTCTCAACTATGAGAAATCCATCTTTATTTATAGTTATTTATGAAACCCTAATTATAACCACTTCCTTACTATTTAGTCAACCTTATTTAATGAGGTCATTTTACATTTATTCCATACTAGGTAACTAGTGGGCCTTCTTTATAATAACAAACAAAATTGACCTACTTCACTTTACCTTGAATGACCTCCATAATTTCACTATTATTACTCTAATGGGACCTTCACATCCTCTATTACACTTCTAGGTAGGATTCCAACATTCCATACCCTTTCATAAATCATTTCTCTCAACCCTTTTATTCAGGTTGTACAACCATAAACCAAGGTCCCATCTATGGGTGTTAACCACAATGCTAAATTAGTATATGGAACTAGGGTTCCATGTACAAGGGTTGGACACAACACTAAATTAATCTAAGAAATTAGTCCATAAACTTAGGTCCCATGTACAAGCATTGATTGCAACATTGAAGTTAACTTGGAAGTTCATCCATAAGCCAGGGTTACATGTACAAGTACTCGTCTTAGTGTTGAAGTGGTCCAGGAAGCTTGTCCCTAAAATCATGTCCCATGTCAAAGTGTTCATGTTGACTCCCAACTAATGATTCCCCAGCCTGATGAATGATCAAATATTGTGCTCTAAATTCCCACCACAATCATATATATAAATAAATAAGACCATTCTTGCCCAAAAGAGTGTCCACATAGCTAAAAAAGTTTGGTTGTGTGTTTAGAAGGAACACTACCATTAAAAAATATGCAAGCTAAATATGGTAGTTATCACTCTCTGATGACTTCCCTTAATGATTTTCTCTTTACGTGATGAAATAGAGTCATCAAAGAAGGTGGGAGTAGTTGTATAATGAGTAATTATATATTTATGGTGGCAATGAGTAATTGTATAATTATGGTGAAGAGAAAATTAGTTGAAAACATAGTATTTTTATTTCAAGCGGGAGCACTCATATTTTCAACTTATCTCCCTATGATTTTACTCGAATTTCAAGCAGGAGCACTCGTTGGATGAAAAATTTAATTTTTCATCCAAGGAGTATCCATGTTGCACACTTTCAATGGACCCTACTACACGAAAAATGTGATTGCAATCACATTTTTCATGTATTTCACATTTTTGGTGTAGTAGGCTCCATAGAAAGTATGAGACATGGGTACTCCTTGGATAAAAAATTAAGCTCCACATCCAATGAGTTATCTTGCTCGAAATTCAAGTTAAACCACAGGGAGATAAGTTGAAAATATGAGTTGAAAAAGTAGTTTTCTCATTTTTCCCTCCAAAATTTGATGAGGTAATTGAATCTTATTTTATTTTTTCCACTATTATTTTATAATATTCCAAGCCCATTTTAGACCTCATTTTTCTCTAATGAATCTATTCGGCCCTTTATCCCCACATTACACTCCTAGGGAGGATCCCAATAGTGTTAAAGTGGATGATCTTCGGGTTTGTCTCTTAAAACATGCCATTTTACCATTTTCACTATTTGTCCTATTTGTAAAGACGACAAATCAAATTTTTGTGATCCAAATTTGAAAATCCAATGCACTACATTTTTTTAGTTACAAGCTATACAAATTAGGGGTTTTGTCAAATCCTTAAACCAATATCAAATATGTGTCATTGTAAACATGTCACATCTAAATATACTAAGGAACTAATTGAATAACAACCATGGAATTAGAAAGAAGACAAATAAGTCTATCTCCAATTCCAATTTTATACTCCAAGCTCTACAACTGGATGCATGTCATATTGTACAAGTTCCATCTCATGAAGGGTGTAAAAATCAACAAGTTTCAAGAAAGTTATCATATTTTTTCTTAGAAAATTGAAATTTAGTGAGAGCTATGGCATTATAAAGAATACATATTAGTGTGGTATTGTTGGGCCTTGAAATTGTCATTCACTCCCATTACATTTTCACTTATATTTCCATATTCTCACCTTCACTCCACCTCCATTTCATTACATTTACCTTACCATTATCATTATTGGGTCACATTTATGTTTTTCCAAACTTTATTAATTCTTAGCATTTTAAGTGAATTTATGGTTAAAAATTAGAAAATAATGTGCATATGCTTATACCTAACAAGTGGGATGAGATTGTTGACATATGTAGGTCAAAATGAAACTTATAAAAGACCCTTATGTGGCCTCCTAAGGCCAAATTCGAATTTGAGTGGAGAAGATCATGAGATCATAAAGATATGTGTCTCATTTCCTATTTGTATTGAAACTCTAAGAAGATATGTGTCTCATTTCCTATTTGTATTGAAACTCTAAGAAGATATGTGTTTTATCATTTCCTATTTTGATTGTAACTCTAGAAGATATAGGGAGAGATTCATGGATTCTCATTAATGAGATAGATTCTCATGTTTTTGTATAAATAGGAGAAGTTTTCTCCTATCATTTTATATGTAAAGTTGGGGAATTGCTCATGTTTTGAATAAAGAAGAAGGCTTGCATTTGGAGCTTCTCAGCTTTCCATCCTCATACTTTTGGATTGGCCATCTACAATGACTGAGATTTATTTGTTTTCATAGATTAAGATTTATTTTCTTTCATAGATTAATATTTATTGCTTTCTTAATTACTGTGTAATCTTATGCTAATCAAAGCATCTCAAGAAAAGAATTTTCTCCTTTCCAAAATTAGATTGTATTTGAAGCATTGGAGCATACAGTGATCTTAGTTTTTCTTTACATGTTTTTACAATGCTTTCTTAGGATTAAGTTTTACATTCACTATTTAATCTTATGTAGAGAATTTCAAGAAGGTAGTTCTTCCAAAATTGATTGCTTGAGGCATTTAGAAGAGACAGTGATTTAGTTTCCTTTCTCATGCATTTATCATGCTTTTTAGATTAAATTTCTTATCTATTGTGTCATCTCATGTTCAGCATTTCAAGAAGGTAACCCTTCTGAAATTGATTTCTTAAAAACATTAGATTACATAGTCATTGCAAGTTTTTACATGTTTTCTTTATGCTTTCCTAGATCATGTTTTCTTTCATTTAATGTATAATCAAGTACTTAATCACTTCAAGAAGATTGCTTCCTAAATTGAATGGTTCATGGGTATTTGATCATACAATAGATCATAGTTGTCTTTTCCATTTGTTTTAGATTGTCATTGTTATTTTGCTTTCAGTCCATGAATAGGATTAGTTTGATTTTGATCAAGAGCTTTCAAGGATAAGAAAGGAAGTGATTTCATTTTCATCTTGTCATATGAATGCAATTGTATTTAGATTAATGCTTTGTTTTTCATAGATTAGTTCAAGTACATTTCCTTTTCTTCCTTCTTTTTCATAGTTTAATCATTTCATTTAGAGTAATTCCTAGTTTAGTTTCTTTCATCAAAACATTTCCTTTTATTCCTTCTTTAGAAATTAGTTTTCAACATTAAAATTCATTAGATTTTGTCCATTAACATTTAAAGATTTCATCTAGAAGCATAACTTTCATTTCTTAGATTAATTTCCTTAGGCATAAGAAACAAAACCCTAAAACAACATAAAAACATACTCAACAAAGTAAGAAACAAGTTTAACTAAGCACATATTGTGCACCACACTTTAATAGTTTATTAACCCCAGTAGATAATTTATGTTAGCAATTTAAGACATTAAATTCGTTGAACAGGTATAAAATGAAATTTTAGATTCAAGGGTACAAAATATCTATGTTTACACCAGCTGCAAGTTTATCCCACAAGTTAGTCCTAAAATAAGGGCTTAAAATAGTATGTTAACTGGAAATATTTGTAACATTTGATTGGGAGATATATTTGAGTTGATTTAAAAAGGGTGGTAGATATAAAACAGAGTATAATTCTATGGTAAATGATATAACTATCCACATGGAAAGGGGTGGTGTGAAAAATTATGCACGAGAAAAACCTCTAAAAGGCTCATCCAAGACTCATGACAAAGGTGAAGACTTAGAGAACTAGATTTTTAAATTGGACAGAAGACTTAATGACATGGGGAATATAGCACTGAAAAAGGTTGATTTTCCATGTTCTCAAGAAACCAACCAAAACAAAATGGACAAGTTGAAAAATAAGATTGATTAGAAGATGGAACAATCACATAAATCCATGGAATCCATGTCCATGCATGTCCTAGATTAAAATATCCCTAAATAGGATAATGTGATCCAAGGAGTGTGTGAGAATAAAGATACAAAATGATGCAGGAGCATTCAGGCCTAGTCAGCAATGTGATAACATGGTCACATGTTGTGACTAACAAGGGGTTGGAAGATAATAGTTTAATTAGTTTTATTTGTTTAAATGTATGAGAGTGTTTATTTATTGTTAAATATGAGGAAAGGGTATGTGTGGTTGATTGATCCTCCCTGTGTGGAGATCAGGCCAAACAATTAGATTTATTTGGCTAGAATAGAATACGAGGAATTTTAAAATATTGATTTAGCGTTGGTTTAGAAAAGAGTGGGTTTGAAGAGACTTTTTAGGAGAGGTTGAGATATTTCTGGTTCTGAACCAGAATTGGTTCATGAATCCATTTATTTGTATAAATTGTGTCTTCTTGTTTAATTCAGAGTTAGTGAGATAGGACAGGCAGAGAGGAAGAAGACGCGAGAGCGTTTTAAGCCTATAGGCTGCGTAGAAGAAAGGGCCATTAAGTAGATTAATCAGACAAGAGAAGGATATAGCTTGTATTTATGTTTTGTACATAGAGGATTGATTTTGAGGGTTGAACTATGTAATTGATTGCATCTCTTTTGAGATGGATGTGTTTAACGTTGTAATCTGATTAAAGTCAAGACTCTGTAGTGGATTCGTTGTGAATAAAACCAGTGTTGCCTATATAATTATAGTATCGGCCCGTGGAGGCTCCGAAGGCTTGTTTTCCTCTATGTGTGAATGATTTTGGCATTGGCTCTATGTTTTTATACTCTACTGTAGAAATCCCCACGATCAAGGCAAACTTAATGTAATTTGGGTCTACAAGCGAAAAACCCATTTCCCTAGAGAAACAACGCAAAATCACTAAGCGGATCGTTATAATGGACCTGAAATAATATAAATGTTACTTTTGAGTTATATCGGGTCCGATACATAAATCGTGTCGCATCGGAGGAAAGGAACCAACTTGTGACCACTGAATTCCGATAGCGCAACCTAGCCGAACTCGAAACAGTATAGTGCCGATTGGATAGCCTATCGGGTCCGTAAAGGCCATCGCATGGGAGGGTTTGAAGCAGGGGTTATATATTTTTAAGCATCATTGTTATTGCCGATAGCGATAGCGATATCGCATCGGGCCGAGGAATAGCGCCAATAGTTGGGAACCGATGGAGTTGATCGCCGATACTGCGATTCATCCTGAGCCATTCGATGGGGTGGGTCTGGATCTGCGGCAATAGAATTATATTTTTTGGTAACGACGTTAAAGTTCTGTTTTAACATATGAAGGGTAATTTGGGTCCCGAAAAGCATTATTTAAAGCATTTTCAAAGGTTTTGGGTCCCGCGAAGGATTAAAGCACAGTTTTAATATTTGAAGGGTCTTTTGGATCCCGAAAGGGAAAAAACCATTGTTTTCAAAGGTTTTGGGTTCCGATAGTAACAATCGGAGATTCAAGCCTAAGGGGTGTTCGATGGGGTGATTGTTGGGTTTTGTAAACCCATTTGTGGATTTATTAAAGCCATAGTTTCTGTTGCACCATTTTTGGTATCAGAGCTAGCTTAACGCTCTGAAAATATTGTTTTGGGAAACTAAATTTTAATTTCAGCATATGTATGATTGCCCTGAAGTGAATTTGATGTAGATGAGGATCAGGCTACAAAGAACACTGAGATCAGAATGGAGAAGCAAAGAATACTTGAGGAAGGTCTGGTAAGAATGTTTAATTTGATAATTTTGTAGAGATGTATTTGAACGTCTGAAGAATAACAGGGGATTGAAATTTCAAAGGAGGAAGTGTTTTCCTTTCAAGAAAATTTGATTGCATGACTGATTTGATTGAGGTAAAAGGTTTAGAAGTTAAATATAAACAGAATAGTGGGTTTTTGTAGCATTGAATTCATTTAATTGGTTTGAAGAATATTGTGAAACTGAGAATGATTTAGGATTGTTTAAAGTATTGTTGGAGGCAATGATATTGATGATTGAAAGAACAAAGATTGGGTTTAATAGGACTGAAGGAAGAATCACTACAAAGAATGAATTTTGGGACTTGTAGAAGCAAAATAGGATTTTCTTACAACTAGGATATCAGAAGGAATTGGTAGTGTCTATCATGAATGGGTAAATATAATTGAAATTCAGATCTAATCTTAATTAGTCTTGAAAACTAAAGAGTCCATTATGAAAATAGAATGGGAAATAGTTGTTGACTGTATGGAGTCCTATTGAATGGAAATTCTAAATGAAATAGTGAACAGGTGAGTCCTTTGACTGATGGAATGGGAATTAGTTTTAAGACATCTTTGAAGGAAATATTGAAGATTTGAAAGGTACTTTGATGTATCTTGAGGAAAGTTTATGCAGGTCAGTGGAATTGCTGAAAGGTGGAATGCATTGTACCAGCATCATAGTGTATGAGCTATGTAAAGGAGATAAGGGAGAAGAACTCTCAGATAAGTAAAGGTGATAGTACCTGATAGTCAACGAATTTACTGAATGAATAAGGCAGTGAGCAATTGAAGATGTAGAGCCTAAATCAAGGAGTATTCAAGAGGAGATGAGAACAACTTCCAACTGAGGTTGGGTAGAATTTGTTGAGGCAGCTCCACAATTGTGATTGTGGATAGGAGATAACAATTCTAGCAAGAAGAGTGATGGGTATAATTTTTAGTCAGTGAAAGGTTCGAGGAAAGAACCAATAGGTTCCAAAAGGCTAAACTCAGGAAAGTTTGGTGAGGCATGAGGGAGACTTGTTACAGGTGAAATGGAAAAAGTTAGTTGCAGCTCACTAGTGAACAAGGAAAGTTCACCAGAGGAAGGAAAGGAATTAACTATTGATGGTCATGACAATGCTGAAGCAGTTGGACTCAAAGGAATGAGTAAAGAAGAAAGGGACATAGAGTTGCCTGGGATGAAGGAAGAACTCAGTCATTTGGAGAAGATGGTATTGAAAGGAATTAAAGAAAAATGGAAACAAGGATTTTATGTGGGAAGGAGTTAAATGGCCTGTTAGAGAATTGTTTGCTGAGAAATTAATACTTCCAACAGTTGAGAATGAAGGGATATAATACATATTTGAACGAGAGAAATGATCTCTCCTTGGGGAAGGAGACAATGATGACAGTAGAGAAGAACTGATCTATGCAGATCAGAATGAAAGGGATGTGCTGGTGGCATCCTCACAGACAAGAGGATCTCATATTTTTGGGATTAATTATTTCTGTGAATGTAAAATTGCAGGTATGCAGCCTAAATAATTTGAACCTATGTATGTAAATATGAAAGGAGCAAAGGCAAGACAATTTGAACCTATGTATGTATGGCTGAATGGTTGTGTCTTCTTTTAGCGAAAACTTATCGGATCATATTTGAAGGAATTTTAGCATGGATAGAAGACAAATGGGAAACGGAAACAAGAAAGGAAACAAATGCATTGCAGATTTGTGAAGTGAAGAGAAGGAAAGCTGACACAAAGAACTTAGCTGAAGAAGGTAAGCCAAGGAAATCTTTGAAATATCAAAGTCTTATCAGAGAACAAGAGGAGGCATTGTTGTCTTATTTGGACAAACTAAGTATTGGAAGAAATTGTGTAGAACAGGAAGGTATTCTACAAAATTATGATGAAGTTGCCAAGCATAGTCAAGAAGTTGCAGTCCCATAAGTTTTCTTTGATGAGGAAGAAATCAGAGATGTTAAGGAAGAATTTCTCAATAATTTAGTGAACTATCAGAACAGTTCAGAGGAGCATGAGGAGTTGACCATTGAGGCTTCGAATGAAGAGCCTTGCATTTTTGAAACTGGCATGTCATTTATGTTGTCAGGTTTGACAGGTGATGAACAAAAATTGGACAATGTGCTTATGCATGTTGATGAAGAAGTGAGATTACTGGAAGAAATGGCTGAAACAGAAAGATATTTTGAGCATGTATTTAATAATCTCAAGAATGATGGTATTGACAGGGAATTTTTCATGACTAAAGGAGCTGAAGATAAACAAATGAAAGTTTGTGATGATAGCTAGAATGAAGTATTTTCAGTAGAAAACCAAAATGAAGATATTATGGAAACTATGGAGGAATGCATGATGATGTTGATAGATGCAGAAGTTTAGGAATTCTGTGATTTTAAAGTGAATTATTTTAATGAATCTGTAAACTATGAAGAAGCTTTAGAAAACCAGAATTTTGTTTCTGTTGTAGGAGAAGATACCATAACATCATTTTGTTGCAATGGTATAAGTATAGAGGATGAAAAGATACTTCATAATGATATGCTCCAAGAAATCCTAGCTATTGAACCATTGAATGATGGGCTTGTGATGGAATAAGAAATACTATATAGTGTAGAGGGAAGTATTGAAAAGAGAATTGATGACAGTTACATAGCTTTTGCAGAAGGACAATATAAAGAGTTGATGGCAGAATCACTTGTGAAGATAGAAAACCATAGTTATTTTGAATCTGACAAATGTAATGGGAAATCTATCATATACAGGAAAGAGGAGTCATATACAAACGACATGCTCATTGAATATGAAGGAATTGACATTTTGTTGGAAAAGTTATTAGATAAATCTGATAACATAGAGGGAAAGATTATATTTGATGATAATGGAAGGGGAGCTATAGAATACAAACAACAGTTTGTAGATGGTAGAGGCAAGGAAGATTTGGACAGAAATCTTATAATTTATAAGGCAAAGGAGAATCTACAGCAGACAGAAGTCAGTGGAGTTCAGTTAAAGACAAATGGTAAGAAGGAAATTGAGAAATTGTGGAAGATGAAATCAGATGAGAAGAGGGACAGCAAGAAGGAGAAATTGACCACAGGAATTTGTATAAGTGAGAACATAGGATAGCAAAAAATTAAGATTTGGAAATCTAGAGGAACAGAAGTGACAGTGGCAGAAGAATTAAATCAGTAGCATAATGAAAGTGATGACCAGTTACAAAGTAAAGTTTGGGATACTGGATGGACAACAGAAGAAACACATGACCAGGAGGTCATGGAAACTTTCAACTTTAGGAGTTTGATGCAGGAGAATTCCGACCTAGTTAGCAATGTGATAGCATGGTCACTTGTTGTGACTAACAAGGGGTTGGAAGATAGTAGTTTAATTAATTTTATTTGTTTAAATGTATGAGAGTGTTTATTTATTATTAAATATGAGGAAATGGTATATGTGGCTGATTGATCCTCCCTGTGTGGAGATCAGGCCAAACAGTTAGATTTATTTGGCTAGAATAGAATATGAGGAATTTTAAAATCTTGATTTAGCGTTGGTTTAGAAAAGAGTGGGTTTGAAGAGACTTTTTAGGATAGCTTTAGAGATTTCTGGTTTTGAACCAGAATTGGTTCATGAATCCATTTATTTGTATAAATTGTGTCTTCTTGTATAATTCAAAGTTAGTGAGATAGGAGAGACAGAGAGGAAGAAGACCAGAGAGCATTTTAAGCCTACAGGCTGCGTAGAAGAAAGGGCCATTAAGTAGATTAATCAGGCAAGAGAAGGATATAGCTTGTATTTATGTTTTGTACATAGAGGATTGATTTTGAGGGTTGAAGTGTGTAATTGATTGCATCTCTTTTAAGACAGATGTGTTTAACGCTGTAATCTGATTAAAGTCGAGACTCTGTAGTGGATTCATTGTGAATAAAACCAGTGTTGCCTGTATAATTATATAACCAGCCCATGGAGGCTCTGAAGGCTTGTTTTCCTCTGTATGCGAATGATTTTGGCATTGGCTCTGTGTTTTTATACTCGACCGTAGAAATCCCCATGGTTAAGGCAAACTTAGTGTAATTTGGGTCCGCAAGCGGAAAACCCATTTACATAGAGAAACAACACAAAATCACTAAGCGGATCATTATAACAGACTTGAAATAATATAAATGTTACTTTTGAGTTATATTGGGTCCAATACATAAATCGCGTCGCATTAGAGGAAGGGAACCAACTTGTGATCGCCGAATTTCAATAGTGCAACCTACCCGGATCCGAAACAGTATAGTGTTGATTGGATAACCTATCAGGTTCATAAAGGCCATTGCATCGGAGGGTTTGAAGCGGGGGTTATATATTGTTAAGCACCATTTTTATTGCCGATAGCGATAGCGATATCGCATCGGGCCGAGGAATAACGCTGATAATTGGGAACCGGTGGAGCCGATTGCCGATACTATGATTCATCCTGAGCCGTTCGATCAGACGGGTCTGGATCTGTGGTAATAGACTTATATTTGTTGGTAAAGGCGTTAAAGTGTTGTTTTAACATATGAAGGGTAATTTGGGTCCCAAAAAGCATTGTTTAAAGCCTTTTCAAAGGTTTTGGGTCCTGAGAAGGATTAAAGCGCAGTTTTAATATTTGAAGGGTCTTTTGGATCCCGAAAGGGAAAAAACCATTGTTTTCAAAGGTTTTGGGTTCCCATAGTAACAATAGGAGATTCAAGCCTAAGGGGTGTTCGGCAGAGTGATTTTTGGGTTTTGTAAACCCATTTGTGGATTTATTAAAGCCATAGTTTCTGCTGCAGCAAAAAAATTTAAGTTAAACAACATCTCACCAATTAACACATTCCAAGAGGATTTAAATTAATATTGGAGCTTATCAGGGATGTATTCCTAAGTGTATCCACTTTCCCAAGGTTGAATTAAAAATATGGAACAAATTATTTTATATGGGTTAACCAAATAGATAAATACCTTGAAGTGCATAAGATTATTGATGATAATCAAATGATTTCTCTAGCAACTTTACATCTTGATACAAAACCATATCAATGCTATCAATGGGTAGTTAAAGGCATCATCCTTTCCATAATTATATTTGAACTTTGTTTGTGAGGGATTGGGAAGCACAATATGGTAAATTCTGAGATTAAGAATTATTTTGTTATTGAAAAGGATTAAGCACTTAGGTTGCACTAAGTATTATATTCAAAGTTTCATGTATCATCCACAAAGGTGGATAACATTAGTGATGGAAAATTGTTGGAAGATTACATAGGTGTATGAAAAGGAGACATTAAACATGAGTGTTTTTCTAAAAGTTATAGGAAATGTTGATAAGCCATGCAATTTGATTGTCATATTCAATCCATAATATAGATATATGCAAGTTTATCATGAGAAAAAGCGTCGGAAGTATAGATACATTTGTTCCTCGTAGTTTAGAAACAACCTAACTTTCCCAAATACGAAAAAGTAAATGGATATAATATTATCAAAGGGATTATGATTTAGTTGTAGTGAAAAAAGTCCAAGTTGCATAAATGTTAAGAAACAAAAAATATTCACATTGGAAAATAATGATTAGAAGGAAATGGAGGCACCTCCACAAATTCGAGAGGAAGAAATTATGAACCCAAAAGAGTAAGAAAAAGATGTACACTATTTTGTATAACATAAAAAAAAACATCAGTTGTGAAATTCCAAGTCATGCATTGGTTATCACCTCAAACTCTAAAATCATTCAATACACTAAGAAGATAAAATTTATAGTACTTGTTGATTTGGGTCGTACCCTTAACTTTACTTATAAAAGATTAGAGTCACTTGTATTGTGTATCTAGGGGAAAATTTTAAGTATTGGTTGTTATTATGGGAAGTATTTATTGTGAAAGAAAATGTTATAAAATCAAACTTAGTATGGGAGACTATAACTTATCAAGCCTCATGTATACCATTCCTATTGAAGGAGTATATGTTGTCCTAGGTATTCAATGGTTGATAACTTCAAGTACAATTTCTATAAACTATAATGAATTATTTAGGAGTTTCTAATTAGAGAGACTTAAATATCAACTCAATGGTTTTAATTATCGACCTTCTTAGATGATACAATCACATAGAATTTAAGACCTACTAAAAGGGGTTACAATGGATTTATTGCTAAACATCATTCTATGGAAGTGAACCAAGAAGTTGGAATTATTCCATTAGAATTAAAATGTACCTTGTGAAAGCATGGTAGAGAATTCCAAGAAATTCTTAAGAAGCTACCTCATTATAGATATCATTGACATAAAATTGACCTTATATTAGAAATAGGTTTCTTAATAAAGATCTTATAGATATCCATATCAACAAGAAAGTAAGAATGAACAAATGGTATAATACATGTTGGATCTAAGTGTTATTTGACCAAGCAAGAGATGGTAAGAAGAAATAATAACCCTTGAAGGAAGTCCCCTTATTACAAATAATAAACAAAATAACCATAAAGGATAAATTCCCCATTCCAAATATTGATGAGATATTAAATGAGTTTCATGGAGTAGCTTACTTTCACATATTTAGATCTTAAACCAAGATACCATCAAATTAAATTGAGGAAAGAATACATTCCCAAATCAACATTTAAAACACCTAAGAGGAACTTATAGATATCCATATCAACAAGAAAGTGCGAATGAGAAAATGTTATAAGAAATGTTGAATCTAAGTATTATTTGACCAAGCAAGAGTTTCTTTATAATGTCAATAGTGATGGTAAGAAGAAATAATAACCCTTGAAGGAAGTGCCCCTATTACAAATAATGAAACAAAATAACTAGTATGGATAGATTCCCCATTCTAAATATTGATGAGCTATTGAATGAGTTTCATGGGGGCGATTACTTTCACATATTTAGATCTTAAATCAAGATACCATCAAATTAAATTGAGGAAAGAAGACATTTCCAAAACAACATTTAAAACACATGACGGTACTATGCATTATTGGTCATGCCATTTAGGTAAGCTAATGCTCCTACTTTCCAAAGCCTTATTAACAGAATTTTATGACCTTATCCTAGATGTGTTGGTTTTCTTTGATGATATGCTTATTTGTAGAAAGTTACAAGAAGAACACATTGAACAACTAATTGTATGCAAGAATATCGAAATGTGCTTTTGGGAAACAAGAAATAAAGTATTTGGGTTAAAATGTTTACGTAATGGGGTCAATGTTGATCCTAAAAGTATTCAAGCTATAAAAAAATGGCTCCTTCCTAAGAACATCAAGGGAATTAAAGGATTTATGGGTATTACATAATATTCTAGAAATATTATTAATAATTATGCATTCGTTGTAGCCCCACTCATATATCTCTTAAAATAATAATTTGTGTGGAATAAAGAAGCTACCTAGCATTCTCAACTTAAAGGATGTTATGACCTCTACATCAATGTTAGAAATACCTAATTTTGGAAAAAAATGTAGAGTGGAATGTAATGCATTGGGCTAAAAAATTGGAGTAATATTGATGTAAGAAGGGGGATCATTGCCTTTTGAAAGTAAACAACTCAAGGGAAAAGATTTTGATGCAGGAGCATTCAGCTCAACATCGTTATTCTATTCTAGTAGACATAGGGGGTTTTGTGTTTCAAGGAAGTTGGTTTCCTAAGTATGGAATTAATGTAATTACTAAGAGTTTGAGTGATTTTAATGAGAGAAGCTAGAATAGGATTTAATTGAATATTGTGAGGCATAATTGTAAATGTTCTCGAATGTAGGAGAACATGAGAGATTTAGGATAGTTGAGTGATGAGAGGATTGAGAATTGATTGTAAATCTTAGATTAGGAGTCAGTTAATGAATTTGTGGATTTGACAAAATCCTTAGGAATGAGGAAGAGATTTAGGAATTTTGTTGAGGAGTTTATGGATCTAAACCAGAAATTGGTTTTAGAATCCCTTTGTATAAATGTAAGCCTAAAAGGCATGATCAGAGGTTAGAGAGGTTAGACATAGAAAGAGAGAGTTAGATATTTAGTTGTGTTTGTAAGCCTACGGGCAAATGATGAAATAGAGGCCATTAATTAGAAGATCAGGCCGAAGAGAGATAGAGAGTCTCATCATGTAATTGTTTATATATATATATATATATATATATATATATATATATATATATATATATATATATATATATATATATATATATATATATATATATATATATATATGCACAGAGATTCAATTTCCATTTGTATAAGTGTGTTGTTAAGCATTAATGGCAAATGATGAGTGAGTTACTATATTTTGTGTAATAGAGTTGCAGGCGGAGTTCGACGATTACAGAGAGAGGAACATGATGAGGAGGATCATAATGGATCATTGAATCCATTAGAGGGATCAAAACCAAAGGTCAGGAGGAAGTGTACAATGAAACAACCAAGGGATCATAACTTTGAAGAAACCTGGAACCACAAAAATGCTAAAGAAATAACGTAAAATCATAAGCAAAGAGAAGATCAGAGAGGTGAAGAGGTGATGTACAGCAACCGTTGGATCTAATAGATCAATGGACCAGATCCAATCGTAGAAGAGATGGAGGAATATCGCATCGGCGGAAACCCTTCAAGTGTCGTGGGATGGCCGAAGGGAATAAGCAATTGCGATCATGCGATTAATCGTCAACCGTCGGATCGCGAGCCTGATCGACGGTTGAGATGTAATCGCATATCGCAAAGGTTAGGAGCTAAAGGATGGTGTGATAGCCGATAGACAATAGAAATAAGCGCTGATCGGAGATCGGGAAGATTGGCGATCGGATGTCGGGTGTTTCAGAGATCGGAGATCAGAGGAGGAGTAGTGCAACAGAAAGTTTGATATGGAAGGGCAGACCCGACGATAAATATGAATGTGGGTATATAGATTTTGAGATCCGCTTATGTGTTTTGGAGCGGAATTCCAATGTATTTCCTTTGTATTCCATTATAGTGTTGTGCTAAGTCTTTTAATGTAAAAGTGGTGTTAAATGATTCCGATAGTCGCATATCAGATGTAGAAGGGGTGATAGGAGTCATATGAGCGCGGAGGACTGCGATGAGTGATTGCGATAAAGGCAATTCTTGGGAAATATGCGAAGGTTGAGGAAAAGCGGAAAAAGTTATGTTATGCATATTTTTACGTGTATTCTCTTATAGGAGAATTATAATGGATTAAAGTACCGATATAGGGTTTTACGGTTAAGTCCAATTGTGAACCAAAGTTATAAAGTGGGGTTTGGATATAAGTGTGGCCATAGGAATTAATAAAGGTATATGAGGATATATTAAGTCCCGATAGAAAACATGGGTTAATAAAGACTGGGCTATTGTAATGAACTGATGTCACATGAATTCTAATTAAAGGGGCCATAAAACATAGTTTAGTTATAATTAATCTTTGACTGGATGATCATATAAATTCCTGGGCAGAAAATGGTTTATGCATAGGTCTATATGCATACTGTGGGTAAAGTAGGGGTAACCGTGCTTCAGATTTGGTGAAATCTGCTTATGAAAAAAATGTCAACTATTTCACATGAACTCAAGAAATGGTGTGGAAGGAATTTTAAATTCAAGGCATACCATGAAAGCCTCAAGTGATTTTTGGAGAAAAATATATCTTTAGAAGAGCAATAAAAATGGGTAGCTAAAATGCAAGGGTTTGATTTTGAAATAATTTTCAAAGAAGGGAAGGATAATGTGATATTGGATGCCCTCATAGGAAAATAAGAAGCATCCATTATATGTGCCAAGGACATGTAGCATTCATGTGATGTTGAAAGAAACTTGCCATGAATGGAAATAAGACAATAATACTAGACATAAAAAACAATGTTTAAAATAAGGAAATAACTTTTTAGATAGTGGGATTGGAGGAGAAACATCCTTTGGTACAAGGGCACAATATTTTTATGCACTCAATGAAATTTAAAATAAAAAATATTGTTAGGTAAACTCCACTCATTGAAAGAGTCAAAGTCACTTGGTTAATAGTTTTGGTTTCCCATTGTTTTCATGTAATGAATCCTTTAAAAGGATTGGGAAGATGTCATTGTAATGTGTAAGGGATGTAGGTGGTGAAGGCTCACTTGGCTAGGTTTTTGGAAAGGGACTAATAAAAAATTCTAGTAGTTTAGTTTTTTTGTTTTCTGAGCTAGGGGTTTTTGAGGATAAACATTGTGTTTATATGTCTTTTTTTGTTACAAGTAAATTTATCTTTCTTAGTTAGTTTCTCTTGGTAATTTTTTCACATGGTACTAGAGACATGGGGTGAGGTCAATGTCGAGAGGGAAGCTTGATGGGTTTTGATCAATATGTGTGAGAATGAAAATAACCATGGATATGAACAAGGAGGTGTACAAGAAAACTCATGCCAAGCCTCTTGTTGAGACTATATTTATGTAAAGTTTACACAGAAGCTGTTTGATAGAATGCTTCAATGAGATGATTCATCATGGTTTGTTTGCTTCAAATTGTAGATTTTTACTGGTGAAATGGGTGACCTATGAAAGAGATGTTGGTTATATATTGTAAATAACTAACAATAATAAGTTTAAAAAATTTATTATCATGGATTTGAACTTTTTTACATGTAAATGGGCATATTGTTGTAAGACCTGGTAAGGAATGTGTACCTATGGGATTTACTGATAAAATATAGAGCTAGACCTAGGTGGTGTTGAAATTTCTAACTAGGTTCGATCTTCATAAATGTATTTGAGATGTACTTATCAAAAGAATGAATTATTATTATTATTATTATTATTATGAATTATTAAAGCATAGGCTTCATGCTTGGGTCATCATGTTTTAGCTCAAAGTTCCCATTGAGGACTTCTAGTATTTATTCTGGGTCATTAGAGTCATTGTACATAAAAAAGACCCTTCTTAGGCTTTCAAATCATGTAAGAAGAATCATTTTTGAGTCAAAAGTGAATTTAGTCTCCTTAACACAAAGTCGACCTCAAGAAGATCAAGTCAGCCTCAAGAAGAGTAATTCAAACTCCCTGGAAGGTTATATATACAAGGCAGTTCGAATTCATTTGGAGCATCTCACTCTCTCACACATAGTTCGATCTCTAAAGCTGGAAACTAAGAAGTGCGAAGTTGGTAAATGGATAGAATAAGAGATGGAAATAAGTAAAAGTTTCTGGATGAAGATAAAAGACTTCAATATCGAAATTTTGGGACAACACTCACTCAGTTCTGAGGTGTATCAAGAGATATCGAATTTTTCCTATTCTTGTTGAAGCTGCTACTACTACTGGGTTGAAGTTGCTACTGATGTTGCTAGGTCGAAGCTGCTTTTGAAGGGTCATCATATGAAAGGCGCATTGAGGTTGAATTGGTGTGGAGGAAGTCTCTGTCTGAGTCTAGATTTTTGGATTATCTCGAGAAACTATTGAAGGAAGAATTGTTGACTGTGCTTTCCCCTAGATAAGGGTTCTTCCCTAGATGTCTACCTACATCGTTTGTCCTTGTGTCATTGTTTTGGTAATTGCTTGATGAACTAAAAGATAAAAGAAGAACATAAAGATAAAAGAATCACAAGTGATTATCTATATAAGAAAATATTTTTTCCTGTCTGATTTTCTAACATGGGACCAGAGCTTAGTTGAAGGAGGAAAAAGGCAGTCTTGAGTATCTACTAGAACGAATCTAAAGGATTGAACTAGGGATCATATAAGGATCTCTTACAAGAGAAGAAGCTCACTATATTCAAGGACAATGTAAAACACAATAAAGAGTGAGAACAAATTGGAAGGAGCATCAAAC
The DNA here is from genome assembly GCA_031772625.1 of Pinus tabuliformis. NCBI lineage: Eukaryota > Viridiplantae > Streptophyta > Pinopsida > Pinales > Pinaceae > Pinus > Pinus tabuliformis. The sequence continues at coordinate 76,223,109 of CM062809.1, forward strand.
TACATATCTTGGAAGAAAAGAATTGACCTCATTATTGAAAAGAACAAGGTCTTAGATTTGGTCAAAGGAAAGATGAAGAAACCTACCGAAGAATCCAGCGATGCAGAAAAGGTTAAGGATAGAGAATTGGAGATATTGGCTATGACACTGATGGTAGAAATCATAAAGGATAATCTTGTCCCATACATTTCCAATATAGACCTTGCTCAAGTAATGTATGAAGCTTTGTAAAAATTATTCACTATCAAGAACATCGGTCAAGTAGCAAGTTTGAAGAATGAGTTAGGGACTACAAAGATAACAAAATATGATACTGAGGTTTCCTTCTTTGTAAGTAAATCAAGGATTAGAGATGAACTTCAAGCCATATATGAAATTGTACCAGAGAAGGAGCTAGTAATCACTGCACCATTGGGATTACCACCTACTTGGAGTTTTTTTGCTTCAGGTCTCAATAGTTGGAAAGAAGCTCCTACCTTTGAACAATTGTGGAATCCTTGTACCCAAGAAGGAATGAGAATTTACTTAGTATCCAACAACAAAGAAGAAAATGTGTCAAATGAATACTCCACTTCTCACAAGAAAGGACATTCCAAGAAGTCAAGAGGGCCAAGAAGAAAGGTTGATATGTCCAAGATATAATTCTACCAATGCCATAAAATGGGCCACTACAGAAGTGACTGTTGTGACAATCCAGAGAACAAGAAAAGAAGCAGAGATCAAGCTAATGTTGTTGAAGAAGGATCTCCAACGAAGACTAAGACCAAAGAACTGGATATAAGGAACTTACACTACTAAATTCCTTTGATGTAAGCTTTGGTTATTTTATTTTTGATTTTTAGTATTTGTAGGTTTAACACATTTTGAAAAAACATTTTATTTGTTCTTAAGGTTATAAGTATCCTTCAAGCTTGGAGGGAGCTCTCATCAACCTCCAAAGATAAGTATCATATTACCATTTTCATTTTTAGTTTTCCTTACTTATCTTCTTTTGTTTGTATTAAATACTAATCATATTTATTTTCCTTGTTTAGGAAAAATTGTTGAAGACTCAAGGAAGAAGGCCTCACAAAACAAAGCATTGAAATTACAAGGTTTGTTAAGAAACTAGAGGTATGTTTTGAATTACAAGCTTTTTATCTCTCAATATTCATTCTTGATAAACTAGTACTAACATCATTGTGTTTAGCTTCTTGAATCTTAAATATTCTTGATTGGGTGATTCATCATTCGATAAATCTACCCACCTCATATATTTGATTATTCTTGTGGAACCCTAGAAAGGTTTGTTGTGAAAACCCTAACTTAAGGGTATGCTAATAATTATGTGTGGAACCCTAGCCTATTTAGGGTTATTGAAAAAGTCTAAAGAAATTGGTTGATGCTTTGATGATGTCATGTTTGGGGTTTTGGTATGGAAACACTAACTTGTTAGGGTTGAATGGTAATGTATAAAATATTGAACCTTTGAATTATTGGTAATTTAGGATTTTTTATGTTTTGTATTGAAACCTTAGATCCTTAGGGTTTGGTAGGGTGTATAAGAAAGACCCTTATTATGTCCTAGAAATTAAATCCTTGGCATGCACATATTTTTTTGATCAAACCCTAGTTTGATCAAGTTTGTTATATGTCTAACTTTTATTGATATTCGTGTCTTTGGGTTTGACTAACACATGTTAAGATATGCTTGTGCATGATGATGGAATCCTATATGTATGAGTTGACCTAATTTTTGATAGTCATGAGTCCTAGCCTGTTTGGAACTAAGCCCTAGTCGAAGTTTGATTCTCTAGGATGATAATATTTGTGAATTCTAGGTTTTTGCAATTAAACCTCAGTATAAGTCCAAATCTCTGATATATGATGACAATGTGATAATTTTAGATTTGTGTAAGATTGTTGAAATATGAATTTTTGTTGAGAAAAATATAGGGTTTACAACAAGCCCTAGTGGAAGCTAGTCATGTTGTTGATTGAGCTGTGATTGGTTTTGATTTTTGAATCTCATGTATGAAAGCTAGGGTTTGTATGAAATCCTAGTAAGAAGTCTAACATATGAATTCTAAAGTTGTTGGATACATTGTAGATCTATATTTGTTTGAATTGTTTCTATGGTTTGCGATGTAGTAGGGTATACCTCTGGAAGAAACATTGAAACCCTAGATGTAATGAAAGTTGTTATGAAATGCTCAAAATCTTGATGAAGTAGTCTAGGGTTTATGACAAAAACCCTAGTAAGAAGTTGGAGTGTATGCGTCTCTTGTGTGTAATTAAGTTTGATTTTTTTGATGAGTAAATTTGAATGCTTCCATGATTTTGATATGGTTAACTTAATGCTTCTATAGATTTGGTTGTACTTGTTATCTAAGTTGTGTAGGTACATAATCTTCAATATCGTGAAGATGTTTGTAAAGTAAGTTGATATGATAATCATGATGTGAATGATGATAGTCATGATAACTTTGATAAGAAGGATGGAAGTGATGAAATATTCTCTGATGTCGTAGAAAATAAGTAGAACTCCCTAAGTTAAGAGGGAGCCTAGATGAAATATCCCTAGGTTAAGAGGGAGCTTGAATGAAAGAAATCTCCCTAAATAAGAGGGAGCTTGGATGAAAGGAATCTCCCTAGTTGAGAGGGAGGTCATATCATAGTCATGATGGACACCTTGATAGAAGAATTGGAGAATGTATTTTGAAGGGATGCTGAGATAAGAAGACTTAATTCTATTTGTAGGATATGTTGTTGTATGAAATGTAGGAAAGGAAGGTATATGGTTGAGGAATATTATGTCAAGATTCATTTGGAAATCTCTAAGTCATATTGTGAAAAGTTGAGAAGCAACATCAAGTTGTTTGGAAGACCCTAATGGTTTGTATCTATTTATGTACATGTAAAAATTTGTTACTGATTGGGTTTGTGTTTATATAGGTAAATCTCTCAGAAGTTTAATAAAATAGAGTTTTCACATCAGTTTTATCAGGAGAGATTTGTTGCTGATAATATTTATTACCGATTGGAATAATCAGGAAGTTGAGGGTTTGTGTGAGACATTGCCTGGGAGGATATGTAATGCCCTCCTCCCATTTCTACGCAAGCAACCAACCAATCAGGGTAAACATGTGATGAGAGGCTACTATTGTATGATTCAACCTCCTAGGTGTCCT